>JASDQU011375506.1:0-23928 GCA_032191745.1 Picea mariana | reverse complement strand
GATAGAATCACGTGTCTCCTTCACATTCTCCTTAAAAAAAATAGAGAAAAAATAAAAAATAAAATTATATAAAAAACAAAAAACAAAAAGGGAGTTTAGTTGTGAAAATCCAGGAAACTGGCACAATATAAACTCAAATTTTGATTGGAAAACCAAGTAACATTGGCCAATCAAAATTATTAAAAAATATAATAATTTTCATTATTAACTTCTAGTTTCATTTTTCAGCTTCAAAAGTTTTACAAATACTTATCTCTGAGACTTGAGGACAAGTCAATAAATAAGGCTGAGGGGGATAAGGCATACATTTTGAAAACCTTTCAAGCCTTCTACAGATGACATCATGCATTTAAAAAAAGAATTTTGTCCAGTAGAGGGACCTGAGAAAAGTATCCATTCCATCCAATAGAGGGACCTGAGAAAAGTATCGATTCCATTCAGCAGAGGGACCTGAGAAAAATATCAATTTCATTCCACAAGAGACCTGAGAAAAATATCAATTTCATTCAGCAAGAGACCTGAGAAGAATATCAATTCCAATCAGCAGAGGGACCTGAGATACTAAGAAGAAGAAATACAAGAGGAAATTGAAGACTTACAACAACATTCCATCCAGCTCAGTCAGGCAAAACACAATGAGAAAACAAGTTAGTATATATTTTCCTTTTTAATGCTTTAAATTTGAGAAATTCTTCCTAAGCTAAGCAATGATAAATATCCTAGCTTTCCTTTCCCCTACATCATCTTTTCATCACTCCATTTTCATATATCCTCAAAAGCATTAAAAATGGTACTTAAAAGAACCAATTTTGGTTTCCAAAGGAGTTATAAGGAGGGATCGGGTTTCAAATACAAACACATTGTTTGTTTTGAGCTATCAAATGATCTGTTTCTGAAGACATAAGTTGCATACACAGACTGAATTGTTGTTACATAGATTAAAGGTTGTTTGCATATACATTTAAAAAGGGGTCATAAGAAGAAGGTTTCATGCTTGATGAAGAGGTTGGTTATCCAAGGAAACAAATTAAGGAGTTATAAGTCAAGTGAACACATTTTCTAAAAAAAAACACCATTTCTTATGATGATTGCAACAAGGAGGGAATTACAAAGGTACAAATATAACAACACTTTCAGCTACGATCACTGTACAACCCATTTTTAAAATGATAAAAACCCTTGTTTAAAGTATCCTCCAACGTTTTTTTCTCCCTTCATAAAAGTGATTTCGACTCAAACAATTTTCATATTGTTGTGTCTCACTTGCATGCTCCCCAGACTCGAACCGCCGACACACTCCTGTGTACATTGACCTCCATTTCAAATTGCACGCTCTGTTTCACCACGCCAACACTATCCCAAATCCCTACGCTCTAGCAAATTGTTTCCTCCTACACCTTCCTATCTCGAAATCTCTGATAGAAAATGAATTGTATGTTGACAATTTCACTGTCAACATACAACATTCTCATCCTATGGAAGAAACACGGAGGTTGAAGGAGATACGTGGTGAGAAAAGGCAAGAGAACATATCCAAATAGGAGTCAGCCATTGAAGGTAAGCTCAAACTCAAATAATTGAACAACCAAGTGTAAAATTTAACATCCTGTGGTACATTTTGAAAACAAGACAATTCATTTTTAGCAGAGGCCGACTGTAAGAAGGAAAATTGAGCTGGAATTCAACAAGAAGCTTGAGAATTTTTTCGAAATTACCAGGTATGGTCTTGCATACATTTTTTTTATGATTGAAGAAAAAAGAATAGCTTAGGAATTTGAAAAATATGAGATTTCCTTTGCTTTTGAACAGAAAATCTTATTGAAGACCATGCACAGAATTAAATCCACACAGAATCTGCAAGTTTAAAAAATCTTGGTCAAAAGAATTGCAGGGTTGAAACTTTTAGACCTCCTTTCTATAAATAGAGGAAATATTTTAGGGTCTTGCTCTTAAAACTTGGAAGTATGGTGTCTAGATGTGAACTAGGGAAGCTTGTTACATCAGACATTCACAGGGATTGTATACAAATTTTGGAGCAAAAACAGTGGATAGGTTTCTTTGAAAAATTTGATGGATTTTGTGAAGAAGATTCTTTAGAATTTTCTCACTCATTTGATGAGGAAAGGGATACTGTTGGAAACCTTACCATTAGGATCTCTGAAGATATCATTGCGCATGTCACTCGACTTCCTCAAATAGGAGAAAGATATTTCAAAACCAAGCATTTCAAAGATAAATCATGGGCATCTTTTATCTCCAAATCAAGGGCAGTGGCAGTAAATTGGAAGAAGAGAATTCCAAGGAGTTGGTTGATTCATCCTTTGGATGAATTAGCATACCTCATACAGAAATTTATAACTTGTGAGGGAAGATTTAGCATCATCTACCTGTATCACATTAAACTGCTACAACACTTAAAAGGTGACTGTGAAATCAATATGCCTTATTTTCTATTACAAAGCCTTTCTAAGATGGCTAAGGCTGTCCAAAAACAAGGAAGGAACACAAAAAATAGTTTATATCACTATGGTTTTATTAAAATGATCATTATATATGAACTACATAAGCAAAATTTGACTTGGCAACAGTTTATCATTGAAAATGGTTTTGAAACAATAAAGGAGGAAGAAGAAGAGGAACAAATTTTAGTTGTGACCGATGATGAGGAAGAAGTACAGAACCCCAAGGCAACAAGCTCAAAACCGCCTATGGGGAGGAGAAGAACAAGAAGCATGGTGATAAAGGAGAAAGAATTTGAGGAAAAAGACAATATTTTTACCACATATGAAAGAAAATCAAGGAAACGCCAACAAGTTCAAAAGGGCCTAATACAAGAAAATGATGATGAAGTACAACAAGCACAGTATGCACATATTCAGACTCTAGAGGCACAATCATTGGAAAATGATGGTTTTGAAGAACAGGAAACTTCCACATATGAACAAATGAGAGAATATGTGGAACAATTAATTAAAGACATGAAAGAAGAACCTCAAATGGAAGAAGTGGATGGTGGGTCCACATCTGAACTTGATAGGAAAATTAAGAAAATAAGGAAAATGAAGAGAAAAATCAAGGAGATTGAAGTCCTGGAAAGATACATAAAAATAGAGAATGAAATGCTGAGGACTCAAAACCATAAAACACAGGAGGAGAATGAAACTTTGAAGAAGAAGAACAAGAAGCTTCAAAAGCAAAACAAGTTAATCTCCAAACAAGCCTATAAGTGGTTTCAACAAAAAAAGGCATATAAAGAGAAATATCAAAGAATGAAAGCACTTCATACAACTCAGGCGAATGTGGAAACATTATTGCAAGCAACAGAGGTGGCAGAAGATTAGTGACAGAGTTTCAGGGACATTTTTGTGCATGAGGACATGCAAAGACTTCCTCTTGGGGGAGATGTTGAGTACATTTTTATGCTTCCTTTTTACTCTATAAACTACACTTTTGCCTCTATATCCATCCATTTTGCCTTCATTTCATTCCATATTTTCCATAAAACAACTTATGCAATGTATATTTATCATTCTTTAGCTTAAGAATTGAGTTTTCTAAATTTTGGCATTAAAATTGAAAAGTTATCAAAAATTACAGGATTTGACTAAATCCCATAATTGCTCCTAGGTTCGTGTACTTACAGGACACCTGGGCGAAATATAAGACTTGGGTCGTGATCCATGATGTACAAGGATGGATAATGAGCTATCATCTTTGAGATCTGAGCCTTCCAGATGTCTGGTCAACGCTGGTCAAACAGGGCCACTTTAGCAGAAAATACCATGTTTTAGCCTTAAATCATGGATAGTTTTGGATTTTCGTGGGATTTGGTCATATATTATGGATCTGAAGGGGGAATTAGACCTTACTAGAATATATTATGGATCTGATCATGATATTTAGGAGATTTATTAGCATTTTTAGTTTTAAAACTCTTGTATAAATACTATAAAGCATAGACTAGTATGACAACCTTGAATGTGAATGAAGAAACTTTGGAATTTGCAATCTTGAGATCAGTTTTGTGTTTTGTTCTTGATAATTCCTATTTTATGATGATGTGAATGCTGCTAGAGCTCTTTCTTAGCTGAGACAACTCAAGTGTACAAGTGAAGCATTGGAGGGCCCCCTTTGCCAAACTAGTACACTCTTTCTTTGTGTTCTTTTCAAGTAATCTTTGATACATGTTTTAGATTAGATCTTGCCGTAGATGAGTTTTATTCATATCTTGCTGTAGTTAGATGAATTCCATAGATAATTCATATGCTTAATGTTTCAAATCCTTACTCATATTGTGAATGATTTCTTGAAANTATTGTGAATGATTTCTTGAATAAGAATTCAATGTGTGGTTTGCCTTCAAGCATTAAGATAGTCATGAATGTTTTTTGAGTTATTTACGCTTTCAGTACTTTTGATTTAAATTGATGATAGTTTCTAATGAATGAATGAAAGAAGACAATGAATGCATCTCTTGAGTAAAAGTTTTGTCCTTCTAGCATTTGATAAGTCTTAGAACTAGTTCGAACATCTCTTGAATGCTTACTGTTGATACTCTTTAGGAAAACAATTGCCAATTACTGTTATGAGATCTATGAATAGGACTTCTGAACATAAGCTTAGCATCTCTTCCATATTCAGCCCTTAGAGTAGGTTTTAGTTTATTCCCATTAAAGAATAAAAAGTTATCTCTAAATCCATATATTTTGGATGTGCCTCTAAGTCTTACAAACACCGGATTGACAATCATTTGCACTCTAATTTACATCAGTAGATTGGAGCCTAACAACAACTTTACTACATGGACCCTGGAATATTAAGAAGTTCGGGAGTTTAACGTTCGGGAGATTTGAGGTGTGCAAGTGTAAAATATTCCAAAGTCCCGGAGTGACGTGGCATGTTGATGTTACCCAAGATGACATTGGCACGCAGGATGCATGCCATGTGTCAGTGAGTTGTGTACCTTTCTAATATAGATTGTGCTAGTTAGAATGTGACATGTGTCACCCACCTGATTGGTCCACATGTCTGCTTCTTTTGTTCTGCCACATGGTGCTCCTCTAGAGAATGGTTGGAGGTGCTCATGATGGTTGCAAAAAGCAATTAAACTTGGCAAAGACTTTAACTAGATCAGGCCCGCAATAACTTTGATCACGATCCATCAAGATTGACGACCCAAACGCATTGTGAAATTTAAAGTTGCATGGGGGATAATTCTGTAGGGTGGTCTTGCAATCCAAACTGTAGTTTCTCTAGAGGGGTACGTGTAAGCATCGGGTTGATTGTGGAATGATCGACGGGTTTCTCCAAACCACGATTCCATATCTCTACAAATGTTAAAGTATGAAGAACCTCAAAGCTTTGAAGGGCAGAGTAAATACTCACCACTGATCAGGAGAGGACACGTGGTAGTAGATCCTGAAATCAGGAGACTTGGTACTCCAGAAGATTCAAGGCATAGGCAGTTGAGGTCGAGGACTCCCAAAGGTCTAAGGCTAGATTCCATATCAGTCATTGATCATAGAGGACATGTGGTGCTAAACCTTAAAGTTCAGAGACTTGGCACTGCAGGAGATTTGAGGAGAGGTGCTTTGGAAATCCCTGAAGCCCATAGGCCAAAGTTGATCTCGGCTGTTAATTATGAGAGGGTATGTGGAAACAGATGCCATAGTTTGGAGATTTGGCACTCTATAAGGATTGAGAATATGGGCAGCCTGAAACTCCTGAAGCCCGGAGTCCCATAGTTGATCGTGGTCGTTGGTTACCGAGAAGGCACAGTCTGTTGATTTGTTGTTTGGGAGTTTGTCGGTTCGACATTCTGGTGGATCTATGCAATAATGCTTCGAAAACCCCTGAAGCTAGGATATGTCAGTCATTGGATGCTAGGAATTTGTGGACCATCGATCCACCGTTCTTCGCGATTTTTCCAATTCGACACTCTAGGGGATTGGAAGCTTAGAGTTGTGAGAACCCCCGAAGATCGAAGTGTCAGAGCCCCAAAAAACTGAATCTTTGGATAAGTGCCTATCAAAATAGCACTTGGTAACAACCTATGGTCACATGGGATTGAGGGAAAAAGGAAGATGGCTAGTGAACAAAAATTGTTTTTAATAACCGAGAAGGGCTTGGAGATAGAGCCCATGGGGTTCTTGATTGAATAAACCTACATCAAAAGAAGTAAAGAAGGTATGTAAACCTAAAGAGAGGATCCAAAAAGGATCCAAGAGCCAATTCAACTCTGAGAAATAAAAACAGTTAAGAAAAGATCACCTTCTATGAAGCACCATTGTTCAAACAGTCATAAATTCCTTATCAAAACTTAGAATTGAGCAAGGGAGCAGTCATTGGAAAGGTGTTGAACAGTATAATATAATTGTTCACCCATAAATTGAATATGAAAAATCAATTTCTTAGCAAATCCACATAAATAATTCCAATATATATTATTGAACCAGAATGGTTCAAATTTTCATGAAATGGTTGAGACGGTTAACCTGACAAAGTTCTATTGGATGCACATTTTTTCAGAATTAATAGTTGTCAAAGAAGAACAAAATCATCATAGAGTGTAGAAGGATGGAGGATGCACAAGAGGCTTACAGTCAAGAAGATGATATTAGAGGAATGGATGTCCATTTGGGAATTGAAGGAACAAACTCCAATGGGTATGGAGAAGGAAAGGAGGAAGGCATAAATCTGGTAGAGACCATAAACCAATTGTAGACAAATGTACAAATTCATAGGGATGATAATGTAAGGCTTATGAAGGCCAAGGAGAAGCAGGAAGACTTCAACACACAGTTAATACAGAGCCTGAAAAGAATTGAGAAGACGTTGGATAAGGAGAGTTGCTCCAGCAAATTAGGAATCCACAAGACCCCTGAGGAAAGACGAAGATCCATGAATGACATTAGGCATCACCATCACTCTTAAAGACAATCCAAAAGGAGGGAAAATAACAACTCAATTCCAACGCCTTCCAGGAAGCGTAAGAGGTCTGGGGTGGATGAATTGAAAGGAGAAATGAACAAGATGAAACCTCCTTCTTTTGATGTAGAGCACAAGAAATATGAAGATGTCGATTCATGGCTACTGGGCATGAGGAAATATTTCCAACTGCATAATTATTATTATCATGAAAAAGGAAGAATTGCAATTTATCAGCTGAAGGGAAAAACATCCATGTGGTGGGACCAACTTGTGCAGGTGCAACACATTAAGGAGAAGAACATGACTTGGAAGGAATTCAAGAAGCATTTTGAAAATAAATACTTGACAAAGAGATATTATGAAAAAGAGATGAAATATTTCTTTGAACTCAAACTAGGAAACATTACCATTGATGAGTATGAAAGGATATATCTATAATTGTTGAAGTATGTCTCCTTCATCAAGGATGAGACAGTTAAGATCCAAAGATACCTGATTGAGCTACCATCTTTCATCAGTGATAAAATTCAGTATGATGATCCTAAAACTTTGGAGGAAACTATAAGAAGATCCAAGTGCTTATATGATCATCAAAAAGGAAATCCTAATTTCTAGAAGTCTTGGGAGGACAAGAAGAAGTTTAGGAGGGATATGAGGAAGAAGGGGAACAAGCCACCATATTTCAAAAACAATCCTCAAGGAAAACCATTTTTTGGAGAGAATAGTATGGCTGAGGTAGGTGGGAAAAGGTCGAGGAAGACACCTATGCAATGTTGGGGTTGTAAAGGAGACCATAAGTATAGAGATTGTCCTCACAAAAGTGGAAAAGTGGGATTTTCCCACAATTTAAGGCAAGTATAAACAATGGAGGACATGGGAAAAAGTGTACCGAGGATCTATGCAGTCCTGGACAACAAGCAAGAAGAGTTTCAATCACACATAATTAAAGTAGAAGGTATGATCAATAACTATCCCTTTACTATTTTAATTGATTCAGGATCTAGTCATAGCTATATAGATCCCAAGGTAGTGGAAAGATTGCAATTGCCAAGAAGAAAACATGGGAAATCTTGGATGGTATAGTTTGCTACAGGAGCCAAGAGAGAAGTTGTTGAATTGGTTAAATCATGTCCAGTGGGAATGAATGGGATGAATACCAAAGAATATTTGAGCATCCTGCCCTTGGATTCATATGAATGTCTAATTGGTATAGATTGGTTGGATCAACACCATGCCATATTAGACTTTCATAATAAGGAATTTGCTTGCCTAAATGAGGAAGGGAACCCAAGAATATTCCAAGGAATTCCTAGGGAAGTTAGTGTTCGAGAGATATCAACAATGTAGCTAAAGAAGTGTTACAGGAAGGGATGCCAAATATTTGCAGCTCATATGGAGGAAGAAACTAAGGATAAGGTGCCAAATATTGAGGATCATGCAGTCTTAAAATAGTTTGAGGATGTGTTTAAGGAGATATTGGGTCTACCCCCAAAGAGAGATATTGATTTCTCTATAAATTTGATTCCTGGAGAAACTCCAGTATCCAAGACTCCCTACCGAATGAGTACACCAGAGTTGAAAGAACTGCAAATGAAACTTGAAGAACTTTTGAAGAAGGGGTATATACACCCAAGTGTGTCACCTCGGGGTGCCCTAGTTTTATTTTTGAAGAATAAATATGGGACATTGAGATTGTGCATTAACTTCAGACAATTGAAAAAAGTAACTATAAAGAACAAGTATCCTTTTCCAAGGCTTGATGATATCTTTGATCAGTTAAAGGATGCAAGGATATTTTCAAAGATTGATCTCAGGTCAAGATACCATCAAGTAAGGATTAGAGATGAAGACATCAACAATACTTCCTTGAGGAAAAGGTATGATCATTATGAGTTCACAATGGTTCCATTTGGGTTATCAAATGCACCAATTTTTTTCATGTTCTTAATGAATGGTTCTTCCGAGAACATTTAGACAGGTTTGTCATTGTCTTTTTGGATGACATCTTGGTATATTCCAATATAGAATAAGAGCATGAGAATCAATTAAGGATGGTGTTACAAGTGTTAATATAACACCAGCTATATTCCAAATTGAGCAAGTGCTCATTTTATCACAACCAAAATCACTATTTGGGGAATATCATATCAGAAGAAGGGATAGCAATTGACCCTAAAAAGATTGAAACTATTAAAGGGTGAATAACACATAATGATGTGATATAAGTCATATCCTTCATGGGTCTAGCTGGCTACTACAAAAGATTCATTGTTTTCAAGGATTGCTCACCCGATCGCTTCCTTGTAGAGGAAGGGGGTGAAGTTTCAATGGACAACAGATTGTGAAAATATCTTCCAGCAATTGAAGAACTTTTTAATGAGTGGTGCAATTCTAAGAATTGTAGATCCTAATGAGGATTTCATGTTTTGCATAAATGCATGCAAAGAAGGACTTGGTGGAGTTCTTAGCCATAATGGATTTGTGGTATGTTTTCAATCCGGAAAATTGAAAAAGCATGAAAGGCTCTATGCCACTCATGATTTGGAGTTGGCATCCATAGTGCATGCCTTAAATAAGTGGAGGAATTATCTCATGGGAAAAATGTTTGAGCTGAGAACAGACCATAATGTTTTGAAATATTTGTTTGATCATCCAACTTTAAATGCCAGGCAAAGCAGATGGTTGGAATTCCTCTGTGAGTATGACTTTGACATCAAGCACATCAAAGGAAAATAGAACAAAGTGGTTGATGCACTCAGAAGGCGAGTGCATGAGTTACATGCTACAACCATTAGCATGTATCAAACTGAACTTAAAGACATAATTTCAGAGGTTGTTATTGAGCACTCAACACACCCTAAAAGTATTTTTGCGAAATCTTTTCTTTTTGGGTACCACTTTTCATTTTTTCTAAGTCAAAGTTTGTATTATGGATGAATGGATTTTTCTTTCTTTTATATCATTAAATATTATCATCAGCCCTTTTGTTTGGTTTTGAAGGATTGATTTTTCTAAGTAACAATGTGCAATGGTCCCGAAAAAGGCACGGTTTAAAACTCTTAACAATCGTCGATCGACGAAATTTGGCCTATAAGATAGTATTTTAACATCACCGATACTCCTCGGTGTCGAAATGTTTTGAGAGGTAAATAAAAAAAAAAAAAAACTTTCATCATTGATTGTCGATCACCGACACATCTTCAACATCGACAGAATTTGAGAGATGAAAATGTAAAAAATTCCACTTTAATAAAATAATTCACCGATCGTCGATCATCGTTATGACATCGAGGTCAGTAGAATATAGTGTGGAAACTAGACAGAATAAATCAGTGATGCCGAAGTATTGTTTCCCACGAAAAAGGTCAAAATCAACCACCACATGTCTTTATTGTGTAAGCAGTTCGTACGACGCGACCTGCTCTCCCTACGTCATATATTGATGTTCCCCGTGTCGTGTCCATATCTCCAAGTCAACATTTCCACATCATCATTGTATGGAGTTTTGGGTCAACATCAAAGCTTTCAGCTAAAGGTATCAAGGAAAAAGGAAAACGTTAAGGAAAGTGTTGACGTTGATCCACTCATTTACTATCGACAGGATGATAGGACATCATACAATGGGGGATTTTGTTGAACTTTACACATTCTACATTGATGATCCTGTCCGCTGTATGCTTTATTTCCATTTCAATATCCTGCCTTTTCCTCTGACGCCGATCATGCCCGTGTTAAAAAATATGAAGAATCGATAGTTTGATGGGATACTTTCGACGGGGATAAGATCAGATTTTGTTATTTAAGAGGCCAATTAATGTTTTTCTCAGCCCACGTTACTATCCCACACACCGTCGAAATAGTAGAAGTTTGAATCTACCGATGAAATACGAAGTAACCTACTCCCGCACTGCCAGATTACATTTCATTTAATCCCGAGCGTGGTTCAGATTTAGTGATGGATTGTGGAGGTCTCATTTACAACCTTGAATTTAAGAACTGATGCGACAAGGTAAGTATGCTCTCCTTTAAATTACAAAGACATTCAAATGCTCCATTCTATGCACAAATATTTTATTTCCTGGAGTAGTCGAAGGAACAAGAGAGCGTGTCTAAGATCTTACAACCAATCTTTAAACCAGGTTAATATTGTGCAAGGAAGAGAAAATGACTCCAATAAATCTGACAACTAGGCTCTCACCAAGGATGCCCAAGCTAAAAGAACCATAGGTTGGGGAAGGATCTACGTGGAGTGCTACAAGGGAGTTGGATTTCGCTTCAAAGATGAAATATGTTATCTGTACGTCCACCAAGAAGTAGTTTATCTAACCTCCAGCGTTAAGTGACACATAACTGATCACATGATCTAAAGTTGTTCTCCCACATTGATATGACCTATACACCAAAATTATTCCGAAGGACTACCCTGATTTCTCGCCTCACAACAATCCAGATGTCTGAATATTGGATGATGAGGTGTTTCCAAACATTCAAAGGTCAAATATGCACAGGGTGTCTAGCCGAACCCTAGTTCTCTCCTGCATCAAAGCCTTGGGATGGATAATTGACTATGACAATACAGTAAAGTACACCATCAACAATGAATGTTATGGCCAGATTTGCCTCACCCTATGTAAATTTTCTCAGAAGGCCTTTTTCCATTTCCCTATGCAGAATTGAAGTCCCTTTTTGAAAATCCTAGAGCTAAAAACAAAATTTTTCCACATATATGCGCCCTATCTATTATACAACATGCATATAGGCAGGTTTTACCACTATAGCCCACGCATATCATGTTTTGTGCCCAAAATTAAAAAATGGTGTCTGGTTTTCATGTCACGTCACGAGATCCATGATCCTTGACCTTCCATATACTGGAAATTTTTCGATTCGGCCCTTCAGTTCCACTTGAAGGCTATAAATGGGCCAAATGTGAGCTATGGAAAAGAGGAGAACAATTCAACTTTGAGAGCAAAGTTACTCGGGAGAAATTATTCACTTCATATTGAGTTTGCATCCCTTTATCCTTTTAAGTTGGAACACATTGTTTAGTCCCCAAGATCTTCCCTACTTGATTGTGAACCTCATTGTCTCTCTTACATGAGCTTGCCTTTGGTGGAGGATTGAAGTCGTGGAGGCCCATATAGAAGGGAATTAGTTTCTCAGTTCCGAACCATGCTGAGACAGAAGTTTGTAATTCATTCACTTCTGCTTATTATATTTTAATAGAAATACTCTTTTCTCATCCAATTAATATCTTTCAAATATTTGAATTGTTATTCCATGGGAATTTTTTTTATGAATATTGATGGATTATGCTATTGAATGTGATAACATTATATATTATCACCATATTCTTTTGTTTCTTGGTTGTTGAGGACAAGTTGTAGGTGTATTTCTTTGAGTCAAGTGCTCAACGGTGGACTTCATCGAACGTATGGACGAGGTAGGATCTTTATCTTGTCTCGTTAGCACATTTTCTTATATAGTATACATGAGATTATATTTTTTTTCTATAGTCATTTCCATATGTTGTGGTTTACCCCTATCCATAGAGAGATTTTCCTCGTAACAATGAACAGGGAGAGTGTGTTGGTGTTTTCCTTCCGACGAAGGTGCAAAAGTACTACAAACTTAGAGACTCGGAGGAAAGGATAAACACAGACTTCGTGGTCAATTCTATGATATCCATGCTACCAGTAGATTTCTAGCCTCGTGGTGGAAAGAAGACAATAAATTCACAAACAGGAGCACCGACTAGTACAACACAGTAAATCTTCGAGATCCATACATGTATTTGATGGCGTTAATCTGTCGGTTATATGGAGAAAAGGATTGCTCCAAATTTTCATAGGCATGGATTCCCTTATCATACATTGTGGAAATTTCGAGGAGCATCTTCAATTGGGGAGCCATTATCTCCAAATAGATCAGCATAAATATTTCGCAGGATCAAGCACCAAAGGAAGGAGAGGTTTTGAATTTCTACATGGCATCCTACTTGCTGGATGTAATTTGCACAAGGAACATTTTTGCAGGTATGAATTTGAGGTGACATGTTTCTGAATTGCATGTACATGTTTATTTCAACATATTGTGGGAAAATAGATATAAGAGATCATACGCTTTAATATGCGATGAGTTCCTATCCAGGGTTTAGAAAAGAGTGCCCATGGATTTTTGTGGCAGCAAAGAAGATGATAACAAAAGTTGGCCACTGGTACTTTGAAGAAACTACCACTTATATTATAGTGTTCGAAGCTACTGATGCACCCCACCTTATTCCTTTTCATGTCCTAGATCGCCTCATTTTGGGGGAGATCTTCTACTAGACCGTATTGCAAGGATACAATGCCTCCCTTGTCAAAGACAAGAAGAGAGCATTCATCCCCTATGGTTTCCACATAGGAATTTACATGGTCATAGACACTGTGCATGGAAAACAAGAGGGGATCAATCAAATCGAGTACCAGTTTCATACATGTCACTTTCACAAGCACAATCCCAAGGGATTAGTTCCGTAGCACATGACACATGTATCTTCCTATTGGTCGTATGCTTATGATAATTTTGAAGATGAAATATTCACTGAAGGTGCCCAGGACTGGGAGGAAGTATTTCAAAGAAGGTCCAACCCGAATATGTCTAAGTTCAAGGAAATTTCCCTAAACGAGTGGGTTGAGATAATAGAGCAGACAAATCAAGAATATCTTAGGGTTAGAGATGAAATAAGAACAATGGAAGCAACAGAGGAATGAAGGAGGGGAATGTTGTTACTGGAAGAAGCCCAAAGAGCCATACAAAGGGTAGAGCAAGATCCCCCACTTAACCCTTTGATTGAACTGATAAGGATTACTCCAATGAAGACCAATGACTAAGAGGTAGAACCAAATGGCTAAAGTGTCACTCGACCAATAGAAATTGTCGATCAGGAAGAAACTATCCAGGTGAGATCTCTGATAAAAATTGTATTTCAAAAAAGGCCAATAGGATTATTAAGAAAAACATGAGTACCAACCATTCTTGTGGACCTAATCATTATATATGATGATTATGAAGAATTAGAGGTTTCACACATATCTCCAGTTGTAATCACCCAGGAGGAAATCCCAGGCAAAGTATCTACTCTAGCTCCCGATGAAATTGTACCAAGATCTTGGGAGGGAGGCCAGTATGCCACAATTACTTCTGAAGCTGAATTCTTCAGTTCACTGGAGAAACAACCGATGGGAGAGACTCAACCGTACAGTTCCATCTCCAAATATGACATGGACATAGGTGAACAAGGAGGAACAACGAAGCCACCAGAAATTGGAACCCCACTAGACAAACCTTCAATCGATATTGAGCTTCCCCCTACTCCCTCATTTGGAGTGAAATCCCAACTGATCTTTGAGACCATACATGATAACCAGCCTACAGAGCATCTAAGAAAATCTCCTTCGAAGGAGCCGAGTGTGCCTCGCCATGAAACAAAAATAGAACCAACACAAGAATATACCATGGAGCATATCTACACACCATGAAGCCTGTGCAATACATTTTCCTAGGGAGATCAATAGTTTCTAGAGCATGTGGATGAAATTGTCAATGTGCACTCCATTTCTTATGATAGGAAGAGAAAATCCGTAATGAAAAGGGTGGTCAAGAAAAGAAAACTCACATTGGATAACACTCTGCTCATTGTTGTAACCTAGGTTTGCACCCTTTCCCTTTCCCCCCCTTTCCATCAATGTTGAGCTTTATTGTTGCTTGCTTAGCCTATTCCCCATTTTTATGCTTCATGACCTCTGTTTTTCATTGCTTATTTGCACTGTCGATTTTCTTTCTTGAGATGAGTCCATGTTCTGGTTCAAGTTAGAATACATGTCATTATTTTTGCCACTAATGGAGCATGAAGTAGGTCCATCGAGTTCTTGTGTGTGTAGGAGATATCTATATTCGATAAATCCATCAATATATTAGTAAGCTTCCACAAAATCTAACATCGAACCAAAACAGGCCATGTCGGAATCGAAATACAATAAAATAACAGGTTGACGATTGCGATGACGAGGATTAATCCTTCGAGCTAGATCGACGGTTCTCTTGCGATCATGATTTCATATGTGGAGAAAAGAGGTTTTGTCATGGGGCACCTAACTCCTGCATTGATCACCATCGACGACATCTCCATCCTTCATATCAACGGTCCTCACACTTTCCCAGACCCCCACCGACCATTCTACCTTTAATGGTGGGGGGGGGGGTCCAAAAAAGTGGTTTCCCTGTCGTGGGACCTACCTAACGTGGCGACTCCTCAGGATTTCAGACCCCCCCCTCTCTAATCCACTTACCGCCTATCCCCCCTTCAGAATCCTATTGGATTGCCTCCTAATACCACTCCTCTCACCACCTAATACATGTCCTCCAATCATGCCTGTCACCTCTCGTGTATATACCACCTCTCTCCTGTCTCGACACCTATCCCCCACTCACACTCTACCGCTCCACTCCCTACACACCACCTATAAAACTTCCACCCCATATTGCAAATTGCGACAAACCATATCAATGGCTAGGGTTCATTTCACCATTGCAACATGCTCGGGTGTAAAAACCCTTGAGCAGGATGAAATTGAAACCATGGTATCTCAGGGAAGCTACGTGGAATATTAGAGGGTATTTCGGGCCCAAAGGAAGTGTGGACCCAAACTACCCTCAACCACCACCAAAGTCACCTTATTGTATGACATCAGGTCACCATGTCACCCCCACCTCACCTCCACTCACATTCCTGATTCCACTCTCTAGGTTAGTTGCATCCACATCATCCACCTCCACTCATGTCACTTTTCCTATTGGATGCTTCCCTCCATGTCTTCATGTTCACAACCAGTTCATCACAGAGTAAGCGAATATAAGGGCCAATTACAGTTGAGATAGAGTGTGCTTAGCTTCTGAAATCTCAGACACAGACATAAATTTAAGTCTCAGTCCCAAGTCGAGGTAGATTGGCTCCAGAACACTTCAGCAAACTACCTCTTCCTCAAGAAAATATCTTCTCATGAAACTTATTGTCTCCATTGGCCTCCAACAACTTACAGGCATGCCATTACTCAACACAGATCTTCGTTCTATCACTCTAGGGCATATTTTATGCCAATTCAATTCCTCAATGCATGCATCAAATCTATCTTAGAGACATTAGTAGTTTTCAGTTGATTAATTCCATCATTTTCTTAGATTATATATAAGAGTGGTCTTTTGTGTGTGATAAGAACCACTCTTGTTTATTAAAGTCCAATGTCTTAGTTAAGTTAATAGTTTTTTCTACGAACAGTTACCTAAATTTAGGTCTCAGTCCCCTATGGTCGAGAACCTTTGCAACTCTATTAAATAGGGGGTGTTTGAATGTTTTAGGGGTTGGAAGTTTTTGGAAGGAAAGTATAAACAATAGAACAATCAGACTTGCTCAGTTAATAGTAAAGTTTTCTACCTAGTGAATATATGTTGATGACAGTTGTGTTTCTTAATCAAATAGTTATGTGTTGATTCTTATATTGAATGCAGATTTTGTGATGTGTGCAATGTACATTTCCTTATTCTTTCAGTTATTCTTTTAGTTTATCTTTTGATGGCTATGCAACCTGTTATAAAACTCTTGTTCAGTGAAAGATCCACTATTTTGAAACTTGTTGAATGATTTTCATCTAGATATTTCTCTAGGTCTTGAGATATCATATTAGGTCTTAGTTTCCGCACAACAAGAAGGTCATTGCATTGCTTGTTGTTGTTGTCTGTGTGTGTCTTTTCATACCCTCAATTGTCATCCAATACCCATACCATTAGAAAAGGAGAACCTACGTTTACACTATGTAGCCTGTGCTACCAGAGAACCATCTTTGAAAACCTGTCCTTGAGCTTAGCAAAAAAACGTACTTGTAACAAGCCAATCATTACAACTTGAGGTGGCCTAGCTTTTCCCTTTAGCAGTCAGGTGCAAACCTTAGGACCAACATCTTCTGGCGCCATTGCCAGGGAATAGAGTAACGAAATATATTTCCTTGGGAGAACAACATTGATTAGCTCTGACCTTTGATGTCGAAAAAAGTTCAGACACATATAGAATGCCATCATTCACTTGGTTACTCCACTGAGTAAAATCTAAAGAAGAAATACTGGCACCTAGAAGGGGATTCAATAGACCCAAATCTAATCAAAACAAAGACACCAATGCTCATACTAACCCTGAGAAGGATACAATAGTCTCTGAGCCAAAAAGGAAACTAAGAAAATCCATTGTAGCTCAGAGATATACTTCCCCCCTCAAGGGAAAAGATGCACACCAAGAGAATACGTCTAATAATAATCACAAGCAACTTGAATTTTCTAGCCCCGAGAATCATAATTCCAAAGAAGCTCAGACATATTCAACTTCTTATTCTACCTCACCATCTAGTACTGCATCCACCACTGTATCTCCCATAAATCCTCAGATTCCTATTATTCAAACCATGGACATTAAAAAGATGGATGTCATAATTGCTACCAGATATGCACCCCTAGTGCTTCCTATAGGCTTACATGCACTCCCAGCCACAAATTACATGAAATATTTACCAATATATAATGGGGAAGGTGATTTAACTGTTGAGAACATCTGGTATCCTTTTAAAACTTTGTAGATAATTTTAACATTGATTATGCAGATGTGTGGATGAGGTTGTTTGTACAAAGTCTAGATGGGGAAGTTGGAAAGTGGTTCAGGGGTCTTCCTCCAACCTCCATGGTAGATATTGAGGCATTGGATGAAACTTTCATAAAACAATGGGGAGATAGGAGAGATTATATCTACGACATCACTAATTTTGGGGCCCTAAAGAGAAAAAATGGTGAATCTATTTCAGATTTCACCAAGAGATTCAATAAGATGTATGGTAGAATCCGAGACGAGATCAAACCAACTGAAGCATCTGCCAAGATCGCCTATGCCAATGCATTTGATGCAGAGTTCTCCCTCCTTCTGAGAGAGAGAATATCAACCACACTATTGTCCATCTAGGAAGCAACCATTGAGGTTGAATCTAATATTTTGGCATCAAACAGATTAAAGACCAGATCTGTTAAAGATAAGAAAAAACAAAGAGAAGATTCACATGCCTCCTCTAACTCAGCCACATCTAATCCAAAACTTTATGAAATGACCAAAACCTTGAAGGATCTGACTTATGAAATAGCTAAATTGAAGTGGGAATCTAAACAACCAAACATATATTTTCAAGGGGCTGGTAATAGAAATCAAAATCAGTACAGAAGGCCTAATGATGCCCCTCAAATAATGCAGAGAGAAAGGAGAAATGTTGATGATCAAGGGGTAGTGCCTCCTTTCCAAAAAAATCATATTGAGGAGATAGATGTAGACAATGATGTTGTGGATGACACGGTTGTTGTGCTTTTCAATGAAACAAATTATTACACTAACCATTTAATACAACAAGAACAAGAGGTAGAACAACTATCAAATCAGTTTGATAATCAAATAGGGGAAGAGGGAGTTATTCAAGGCCAACCCAAGAAGAAATATTATTTGAGGATGAGAGCAGGGGCTCCCAAATCCACTAACTCCGATTAAAACAAAAAAAGTTCAAGTTCCTCCCAAGACAAATCCAAGTAAAGGTATGTCATCTAAAGCTCAGTCACCTCCCTCATCTAAACATATAGTCCATAAAGGAAGTTGATAGGCCACCAACCTCTTTCATCCTAGAACATGAGTTGAGAAAGATCAAGATCCCTGTTCCTTTGACATAATTGATGAAGAATGAACCTTTAAAAAAGTCTATCATGAAATTTCTACAACCAACTTATCCTAGTGTATCCTATGATGTAATAAGTTTGCAGGATGAAAACCCAACCATTACTGTGGGTCCCCACATTGAGGATGGCTCTGATGCTTCTCCTCCATTTTATATATCTTTGAATGTCCATGATAAGATATTTCACAACTGTCTTATGGACTCAGAAGCCTCTCACAATGTCATGCCCAAAGTTGTTATGGAAGATCTAGGTCTGGAGATCACCAAACCTTACCAGGACTTGTACTCCTTTGAATCTAAGAAAGTAAAATGTCTCGGACTGATAAAGGATATGGTGGTTTCTTTCGAACAATTACCCATGAAGAGTGTAGTGATGGACATTGTGGTGGCTGACATTTCCCCAAATTTTGGTATGATCTTATCCAAAACTTGGGCTAAGAAGGTTAGAGGATCATTGCAAATGGACCTCACTTATGCCACCATCCATGTGTTTGGAGGATAACATAGGAGGATATACAAAGAGGTAAGGCTATCCTACATTGTCAGTGATCATCATAACCCAAGAAATCACCCAATTTATGTTGTTGAGGATGAGATTGGCTCATCTATGTTTCATTTAAATGATTATGAACCTAAAATATTAGTTAGCCAATACAAAGGTTAGCCACTGACAGGTCAACAAAACAAAGTATGGAAGATGTATTTTGATGGCTCATCATCAGGAGAAGGATCAGGTGCAGGTATACTCCTTATTCCCCCTTTAGAAGAGGTAATGAACCTCTCTTATAAGCTGGAGTTTGAAACTACTAATAATATAGTTGAATATGAAGTTCTAGTGTTGGGACTGAGGTCTACCAAAGACATGGCCATTGATTTTGTAACATTTTTTGGTGATTCTGAGTTAATCATCAATCAAGTAAGGAACATCTACCCTACTAAGTAACCGAGACTTAAGAAATATAGGAACGAGGTATGGGATCTGATCGATAATTTATTTCTATCATTTAACATTTCTTTCATTCCCAGTGAACAAAATTAGATGGCAGATTTGTTGGCCTTAGCTGACAGCACTTTTAGGCCTCTCATTGTCCCAAAGATTAAATATCAGGTGGAAATCAGACATAGAACAACCATACCAGACAACATAAAGCATTGGCAAGTCTTTAGTGATGATCTAGAGCTGCATAGATTTCTACACACCATTGATGAATTCTCCAATACCTCAATTGATCAAGAAAGTCAAGAAGGAGAAAATGAGGAATTAGAAGATCAACAAACATCTCATCTGCTAAAGGCAGTAGATGGTCATGATATCATGGAGCTAAAAACCAATAATATTCCAAAAGGACTAATGCCATTGGAAAGCTTGTTTGACAGTAATGATGTTTACAAAGGGGCTACCATGAAGAATCAAGAAGAAGAGATAACAGATTGAAATATTGGGACCACTGAGAATCCCAAGATCGTCAAGCTATCCAAAGTAATAGCTGTAGAACAACAGGGTAGGTATATCAATCTCATTAAAAGGTTTGCTGATATCTTTTCATGGTCCTATGAGGATTTGAAGATAATTGACACTGACATCATCCATCACAAGATCCCTCTAAAGGCTAGCAACAAGCCATTCAGACAAAAGATTCGGCAATTTAATCCCATGTTAATGTCCATAACTGAGAAAGAGATGAAAAAGATGTTGGATTCCAAGATTATTGTACCATTGAGGTACTCAAACTGGGTGGCCAAATTAGTACCTGTAATGAAGAAAAGTGAAGAGATACGCTTGTGTGTTGATTTCAGAAATCTCAACAAGTGTTCTCTGAAGGACAATTATGCCCTCCCCAAGATGGATCATATTTTACAAAGGGTGGTAGGTGCACACAAAATTTCCTTGTTAGATGGATACTTTTGTTATAACCAAATAGCAATTTTCAAAGAGGATAAAGAAAAAACAACATTCACCACCCCATGGGGAACATTCATGTATGACAAGATGCCATTTGGGATGATGAAAGCAGGGACCACTTTTCAAAGGGCCATGGACATAGCTTTTGTGGGGGAAAAAGACAAATTTATGGTTATTTACTTGGATTACATAACCATTTTCTCCAACTCTGATGAGGAACATTTGCAACATTTGGAAAAGGTTTTGAAGAAATGCAGGAGATATGGAATATCCCTTAATCCTAGGAAGTCTCACTTTTCCATGCCAGAAGGAAAGCTCCTGGGCCACATCATATCATCCAAGAGGTATAAAAATTTATCCGAAGAGGGTTTGTTCCATTCAACAAATTGAGATCCCCAGAAATAAAAAGGTTATCAAGTCTTTTATTGGTAATATAAACTTCCTCAGACGTTTTCTGCCAGATTTTGCTTAAATTCCGAAGCCTATTACTAACATGTTGAAGAAAGAGGCTATGATAAAATGGTCCTTGGAGGCAAAATCAACTTTCCAAAAAATCAAGCAAGCTTTAGTTGAAGCCCCTGTATTGGCCAACCCTGAATATACCAAAGATTTCTTCATCTTCTCCTTTGTCGTAGAGGAAACCATTGATGTGGCACTGCTACAGAAAAATGAAGAAGGGCATGATCAACCAATAGCCTTTTTCAACAAAGCCCTCCGAGATGCTAAGACAGAGTATGATATATTAGCTAAATATGCTTATGCATTGGTCAAAGAACTCAAAGCCTTCATGGTTTATGTGTTACAGTCTAGCATAACAACCTTTGTTCCTAGCAGCAGTGTCAAAGAGATTCTGGTACAACCATACAATGAGGGAAATGGATTTTCAAACTATTGGAATATGACCTACACATAAAGCCCACCAAGTTGATCAAAGGACAAGGACTTGCCAAATTTCTATCATAATCAAATTGTAAGGTTCTAGAATTGCATCAAATCTTTACCCAATTAGATGCACCCATCAGACAACCTAGACAAGACAACTTACAAGTATTTGAAAACTACTCCTCTTAACCTTGGTATATGAACATCATCTATTTTTTGCAGCATTTAGAATGTCCACATGATGTGAAAAATAAAAAGGCTAGGTCTCTGAAAATGAAATCTATCAAATTCTGCATTTCAAGACAAAGCTTGTATTAGAGAGATCCTGCTATCATCCTATTAAAATGCCTTGATGAAACTGAAGCCAAAAAAGTCACAACAGAAATGCATAGAGGAGTATGTGGAGGACACCATCATTGGAAGGCCACATCTCTCAAAATGCTAAGGGCAAGACACTACTGGCCCACCCTTTTTTCTAATGTGTTTTCCACTGTTAGAACCTACAATGAATGTCAAATGTTTGTAGGGAAACACAAGATACTATCACTACCCCTAAGACCTATCACTGCCAGTAGTTCATTTCAGCAATGGGGGTTAGAATTCATAGGAGAGATAAATCCACCCTCTCGTGGACAACACAAGTGGATCCTCACTTCCACTGACTACTTCACCAAATGGATTGAGGTTGTGCCCATTAGGAATTCCACTGACAAAATGATCATCAATTTCCTAGAAACTAATATCTTTCCCATATTTGGTTGCCCCAATAAGCTTGTAACAGACAATTCCCAAGCATTCAACTCTAAATCCATGATTGAGTTCTATGGTAGTCATCGCATTTATTTGACATGTTCCACACCCTATTACCAGGAGGGAAATGGCCTAGAAGAATCATCAAACAAGACTCTCATCAAGATCATTAATAAATTTTTGACTGAAAGCAAGAAATCTCGGGACTCTAAACTCAAGTATGCTTTATGGGCTGACAGAATCAACACCGATAAGTCTTTTGGAACCTCACCCTTTCAGCTTGTTTATGGCATAGACGTTGTTTTTCCCACTCATCTTGGTATACCAGTCCTAAAATTATTACAGGAAGAGATTGAAGAGCCCAATGATATCCAAAAGAGAATCTTACAGATTATAGAAGTTCAACAAAAGAGAGAAGCACTAGAGCAGAGGATAGAAGCCTATCAGAATAAGATCAATTCAATCTTTGACAAGAAAACCAAGAAGGAGACCTTTCAAAAAGGTGACCTGGTATTAAGGTGGGATGCTAGAAGAGATGACAATTCCAAGCATGGTAAGTTTGACAAACTTTGGTTTGGCCCTTTTAAGGTGGTTGAAGTTCTGAACAACAACACATTTATCCTGCACAATATATATGATACAGAGATCTTTGGAGGCCCAGTAGATGGGCACTTCCTAAAACAATATTTTGTTTAAGTATGACGAAAGGTCCCTCTTGTATCATAGATACTCTCCTTTTATTGTCTCTTTCGATCAGTTAGTTGTTTGTGAATAAAGACTCCATAGCCCAACAAAGACACTGGGGTGTAGTTTCAATTTTAATTCAATAAAATGCATGGTTGAGGCACATTATCAGATAACACAGGGATGGAAGACAGAGACAGAGGTAAGTGATGGAGGTAAGGGAAGTTATTTAATATCAAGGCATTGATCTACAGTTCTTAGCACCTCACAGGGACGAGCTATTCCTAGTTGGAGCCAATGTTGTCACCTAGGTCTGCACCCCTTCCCTTTTCCCTCCTTTACCCTCTCCATCCATCAATGTTGAGATTTATTGTTGCTTGTGTTAGGACCACACAATGTACCTTTTTGCCTACACTTTTTTCCACCATTACACTCTTGTTTCACTCACATTTAAACTCATATTATCACTTTACCCTATCTTTCCAAAGGTATACAACGTCTCTTCTCTTTACTATATGTTTAATCTGTTTTGCATATAATTTTACATTACTCTCATACTTAACCATTGATCAGAAATGTGTAAGTGTTGAAACAGTTCGAACTGCAGATTAGCATTGAGGCCTGTTGCTGAAACATTTAAAGCATGCAAACCCTGTGGCTGAAGAAGAAACTCATACAGAAGAAGCTGTTACAAAGTCCGTGATCAATGATGCTGAAACACAGAAGAAGCTGTTACATAGTCCACGATCAACGATGCTGAAACACAGAAGACGTTACACAGTCCGTGATCAACGATGCTGAAACACAGAAGCAGTTACACAGTCCGTGGTCAACGATGCTGAAACAACAACTCACATAGATTGACTACAACAGCTACACCTCGAGCTGGCATCAACCATCGCTGCTGCCTGAGAGGTGCTGAAACAGTCAAAATGCAAATCCCATGGCTGAAACAACCCGTGATTTGCGATGCTGAAAAAACATACA
>JASDQU011375504.1:0-24432 GCA_032191745.1 Picea mariana | reverse complement strand
CCTGAATCATGTGGGATTGATAGTCTTATTGACTATTTTCCAAGGTTGCATAAATCCTTAGCATGCTCTTTCCCACGCCATCCACTATCAGCTTCTTGAATGTTATGAACAATCCTCATCTTATCTCCCTTGTGAGGACAATCCTTATACAAGTAGTCTCCTTCACATCCCCAACACTTTATGGACTATTGTCTTAGCCTATTTTCCATGGAATCTATCATTTTGTGTTCACCTTGTGTTGGCTAACCTTTTTTATATGATTAAGATATGTTCTTGATGAAAGGTATCTTGAATCCTTTCTTTCTCTGGTCCATCTTGCCTCTCTTCTTATCATCCCAGGGTTTTTGAAAAGTTGGCCTTCCCTTGTTCTGCTCATACAAATGCTTAGCCTTCCTCATGGATTCTTTCAAAGTTATAATCTCATAAAATTGGATTTTATCTTTGTAAAATGATGTCAACCCACTCAAGAACCTTGATATTTTTACCTTCTCGTCCATGATGAATTCCACATACCTCATAAGCTCCAAGAATTTCTTCTCATACTCTTTCATGGTCATATTCCCTAGCTTGAGCTCAAAAAATTCTTACATCTTCTTATCATAAAAATGCTATAACAAATATTTCTATTGGAAATATCCCTTGAATTTCTTCCATGAAATTCTCTTTTCATTAATATGCTTGACCTGCTTCAGTTAGTCCCACCACATGGAATCCTTCCCCCGAAGATGTTATATGGAAACTCTGCCTCCAGGTTTGATGAGTAATTATTCAACTAGAAATATTTTCTCATTCCCAACAACTAGGCTTTGACATATTCTCCCTTCATATGCTCTCCAACAAATGATTGTGGCTTGAGCTTCCTGAGCTCTCCTTGTAAAATATCTAACCTAGGCCTCCTCCTATGATTTTTGACAGAGGACACACTTGGGTTGCTCTATGATCCTAAATGTGCATGCGCTATTCTAGTTGAGTTTCATGGTGAATGACAATGATGATATCTACCAACACTCCTTGATTCCTTAGATTCCCCATGGTCATCCTTCCTATCATGAGACTTGGATGTTGCTACTTTCCTTGCAATAGATGCTTGTTTTGTGCAAAAATATTTATTGACTTGTCTCTGCAACATATTCAAACTATGTAGCAACTGAGTGTTAATTTTATTCTTCTCCTCTTGATCTCTTATTAGCCTTTTCTTGTCTACTCTGTATCTCTACACTTATTTTCACAAGCTTCTCATAGTCTCAACCAGCTCCATAGGTTCCACCCTACTACTATGTCCATTGGACTCGGTTTCTGCATTTCCAATATTGATATGTAAACCTCAGATTCCATATTCACGGTTGTAATATCCTTGGGCATCATCCATATCTCTAGTCCTCATATAGGAACCAATTATATTCTGCATGTACCTCTAATTCTGCAAAAATGTGCATGTAACAATTATTGTTAGAATTATGCATATTGTAATATTGTCATTAATTAAGCTAAAACCCCTTCTTTGCCTTGATTTTATGAAGATCATGAATATCCTAATCAAAATTTTGAGATTTCAAACTATTGGAACTTTCACTTGTTACTTCTCTATTGATAGGAATTTGAAACTTGAAGCTTGATTGTTAGTCATTGATTTTATTCCCCCTATTAGGTACAAGGTGAGAAGATGCAAATACTTTCACTGCAATATACGTCAATACTCGAGAATGAATTCTTTGGTATGATCAATATATCTTCTTGATTGTTGATGACCATTGCCAATAAGTCATCCACCCATAGTGATTCTTTACGCTTACAGGTTTCTTGTGTTTAGATCATCTGTCTAAAGGATGATTGTGTTTTCCACAATGCTCACAAGGATGAAGATCAAAACATTGATATTTCATGTGGGAAATCACTGAAAATGTTGGCATTTTAGAATCTTCTCTTGAACTAGAGCAGGTGAATACGAACTTTCTTGAAGCAATCCAACACTCTGGAACTAGATCAATTTAGAGTGATATGGAATATGAAAGGTGACTTCCTTTTCCTATTTGATACATGTTCTATGCTTATTGTTTCTGATTTCTTCCCAAAATCTAATGATGGGATTGGAAAGTGCAAGAGAAACTTGTTTATGAAAAATGTCATCTTCATTTGAATATGCTTCTAAAGTGGCATCATTGATTTAATCATGTGTTGACCACTAATAGAAATCATTCTCAAATTCAAAAGAAAATTGTTTAGAACAAGGAATAGTTTAGAATGATAATTATTTTGTTGTATTTCTTCTTGTTGGAGTTGTGATTCAAGCTAGAGAAATTCGATTTTGTGCTGTGAATATTGTAAATAGGTTATACCATCAATGAGAGTTTCTATGTCGGTTTTGATTTTGTTGTCCACAAAAGAGAGTATTAGAGTGTTCAATAAATATAATAGTTCAAAAATTTGAGCCATTTAGACACTAAATTAGACCTCAAGGGTTTCTTGCAACTCCGCCCTTTAACAATCAGAATACACCAGCACTATTATCCTTATACCTCCTCATTGAATTTCATGAGGCTAGGTCTAGAATGAAGAGCATGTCAGACACAATCAAATAACATGAAAATTACTTCAAGAGATAAGAGAATATGTCCAGAAAAAAAAAAGCAGTATCAAGAAAAAGAACTATGTGTGTTTGTCCTAACAACTCATATACATGTGTCATGAATGTGAGGTTATACAATGAAGCTTAGAAATTACTTGTCTAAAGAGAAGGAATCTCAAACATTACCTCAATGTATTCTTGAAAGTATTAAAAAATTATCTCGTTCTTCAATTATTGAGATCATTAGCTATCGAGACAAATACCACAATACCACATTCTTAATTTCTCTCCACTATTCCCTTTCATTGCTTCTTTGACCTCTCCTTCTTCAACAATCCTTGTTTCCTTTAGCTTCTCTACTTCGTGGTAGATGGAGTGTTTTACCTCCCACGGAAATCAAGCTCTTCATTTCCTCTTGGAATCCATATCTAAATTCAAAAATCCATATGCAAGACTCTTTCCACTGCCAAAATCATATACAAGTGTCAAATTTGCAATGTTCCTCGTAATTCTTTGCTTCAACTACCACAAAGAAGCACCCAAAAACTTCAAGTTCTGAAACCCTAGAAATATCCCAATTAGATTTTCATATCTTTCAATGTATTATAGAGAAACACCCATTAAAGAAAATTGGTAAGGTCCATGCTCTGAGCACACATACGTCACATAAATGAGTGTACCAACATAATAGACAATGCGCTAGGTGGAAAAATGGCCAATGTATACTGGGTGCAGACCTTTATCCAATGACTAGAAAAGATAACTACAGAAGTTCAACGAATGGTCAGAAAAGATATGCCACTGGTCTTGGAAGAATATGCCAATTCTCTTGAATATAGAGGAATTGCAATGGTCATGAGAAAAGTCGAATGCCAACGGTATTTAGGGATCAATTGTGTTTGCCTATGCTAAAAGAAGAAACTAAGGCTATCATTGGATTAGGTTTAGGATTTTAGCTCTAAAGGTGTTGCTGATGAAACCCAAACTGATAATTCACACATTTTTGTAGCTATCCCTAAAGGGAGAGATTTGGAAGTGCTACGATGTTAATGGCATCTATATTGACTCTATCGAGGATGAGAATTCTCCTGTGTCATGCCCTTCAAGCAGGACCCCATTCAAATTCTAGATTCCCTTTTTATTCCCTAATCTTTCTTATGATCAGATATCTTTATTTTCCATACTATGGAGTGAACAATATCAATATTTTCAAGCTATAATTCCTTTTATTCATTGGGCACACAAATCATGTGAAGGAAATCCATAAATTCTAGGTGTTTCAAGCTATGCAAGTCATCACAAAACTGGATTGTAAGTGGTGATTCCATCAAATGATACGTGATGGAAGACAACGATAAACTTGTGCAAAAGCAACTAAATGATCATCGTCATCATCTTCTTCCTACCACATCTCCTTTACAGGAAGAAACTCGCTAAGATGGTGTTGAGCACTCAACACACCGTAAAAAGCCTATGTCAAATTTTTACCTTTTTGGGTACCACTTGATCTTTGCACTATCTAATTCGATTTCCTTTTGAGAACTGTTTTGTCTTTGCTTGTTCTTTTGACTCTCATTAGTTATTCAGGTTTTTTTAACTTTATAAAACCACATGAATTAAAAAGGATTAACACTTAAATAAAGAATCAACAGCCAAAACACTTCCCCCGATGCACTCAAGATTCGGCATCGGAAGTAATTCTTAGAAAGAAAAGAGCCACTCGGGAAACCTTAGTCATCGAGCGCTGATCTTAATTGGCATCGGCAGAAGCAATTTTTTTTTGCTCCAAATTTTTGTGTGAGGGTATCGTCGATAGTCGATTCCTCCTCGACATCAATAAGAGACAAAGGGATTAGATGTTAATGAGGAAGGAAATGATATCGTCAATAACCATTACCCGACACACTTATCGGAATCGGGAAAGACCTAAAAGACTCGCAATGATCATTCTGACCACGCTAAATATTTCCCCCGATCGTCGATCCCCCATGTACTTTGGCATTGGGAATTTTTCGAGGAAGTTAATCCATATAAAAACATGTGATAGGTATCGTTGATCATCGATCCCAGATACTTTTCGGCATCGACACTTTAAGTTATGTTTTAAACCAAATGACTTAATGAAAACCCTGACTTCGATTGATACACACAGACTAGGCCCCCTGTCTTCAACGCCACGTGTCTTTTCCAGATTGGAGAACTGTACGGCCTAGTTTTACCCTGAGTCAATCTTGGTTCCCTAGGTCCAAGTCACACCTCCGAGTCATTTTTTCCACGTCATCATTGTACAATGATATTGATGAGTGTCAGAGCTTTTGCGAGGGACATCGACAAAAATTTTTATAGCACAATGCCGATCCTCGATCCACCCACTGAGAAAGTGACACGATGGGACATTTTAGCGTTAGATATTATTAGATTTTTAGCATTTAAGGGGATAATTAATACCAAATCTCGCATTAGTTGCTACTTCGTGTGTGAATCAAAATAGTCATTTTAAATTAATGATAGAACACATCACCCTCTGCGCCTCCGTCGTCAACCCACAATGAATTTAATATGTAGAGATTCGGCGGCAGATTTGTTTGAATTTCACTCATCACCCGAATTAAATGGTTGATACAACATGGCAAGTTCTTCCCTAGTTTAAATTCTCTTGAGACATTATAAATGAAACCATTATGCGCGAAAAGAATTTTCAGAGTGTCCGGAGAAGAGAGATGATAAATTTGAAATCTGCAGAGTTCCCGTGAGTATCAAATAACTAGTTTTAGCAAGCTTTACAGGTATGTATCCTAGTCTGTGATTTTTTGCGTGGCTATGGTTTATATATTTGTTATCCAGTTATGTTCTTTGCATAGTATCTAAACATTGATTTTTCAGTTGTAGGAACAATGCTGCCAAGGAATCCGAACACTAGACGATCATAGAGGGTGCCGAAGTTGAAGGAGACATAGATAGGCGAAGGTTCCTCTCTAGGGGTCACAAAACAGTTGGAATACACTCCAAGGCCAGAACCAGTCATTAAGACATCTACAAAGAAGGTTTTCATTCAACCTTCGGCCTTTGGAGACACATAGGCAAGCACAGGGACCAAGGCGACACTCCCACATTGGGGAGAACTCTTCAAAAATATTATTTGGGAAGAATTCCCAGAATATATCCCGCACAGTGACCCAGATGTGAGAAATCCCGACGACAAATTTTTTTCGAATATCCGACAATCATACCTGCACATGGTAACAAGCGGAACTCTAGTTTTCCCTTGCATAGAACTTCTCAAGTGGCCCATTGACCACACAGACACACAGAAGTGTTTAATCAATGATGACAATGGTAGGTGTGCCGGGGTCTTCCTTCCGATGGAGGTCCAGAAATATTACAAACTTCAAGACCCCGAGGAGCGGTTGAATATAGATTTCATTGTGAATTTATAATAGTGCCACGACACCACCTAGGTGATGGCCTCATGGTGGAGAGAATATGAGAAGTACACCAATTGGAGCACCAGCTGGTACCAGACAGAAAACTTAAGGGATCCATACATCTACCTGATGGCTCTCATATGTCGATTGTATGGGGAAAAATATTGCTCCAGATTTTCAGAGGCATGGATGCCTCTAGCTTACATAGTGCCCATTTTCGGGAGCAGCTTCAATTGGGGATTCATCATTTCTAAGAAACTGATCATTTTCATACAACAGGCTCAGACGTCGAAGGAAGGAGAGACACCAACCTTCTACATGACTTCATACTTACTGGATGTCATGTGTGCCAAAAACATCTTTGTCAACATGAACCTGAGTTGGCACGTCGCAAAACTCCTGGTCCACGTATATTTGAGCATCTTATGGGAGAACAGGTACAAAAAATCATACTCATATGCGATGAATTCATCGAACGTATTTATTTTATTCTTTTCAAGAAAGAATGCCCGAGACTATCAGCAGCGGCCAAAAAGATGATATCAAAGGTCAGCCACTGGTATCTAGATGAGCACGATACCTACATCAGGGTATTCAGGGCCACCGGAGCACCTAATCTCCTACCAGCACATGTCCCTGACCGGATTGTAGTGGGAGAGATATGCTACCACATCATCTTGCAAGGCTACAATGCCACTCTGGTCAAGGACAAGAAAAGGGTGTTCATATCTTATGGTTTCCATGTCGGCTTCTACATAGTGAAGGAAATCACTCAAGCCAAACAAGAAGGGTTGAGATAATTAGAGTTCATATTCTAGACCAGTCGATTCCGCAAGCACGATCCAAAGGGCCTAGTCTTAAAACATGCCTTGCAAGTGTCGTCTTGCTAGCCATACGCCCACAAAACATTTGAAAATGAAGTCTTCACAGAAAATGCCCAGGACTGGGATGAAGTGGTGGAAAGGATGGTCGACCCCAAAATGACCAGTTTCAAAGCCATGAGCCTGGATTAACAGGCAACGATCATAGAAAAATTGTCTCAAGGGGCCCTTAGAGCCAAAGAAGAAATGATAGAGGTCGAAGCAGCAGAGGTCCCCCTGGTAGCCTCGGTGCAAGATAGAGGTTTCCCTATGACTCAAGACACACGGGAGAGGGGTTTACTCATGATAGAACAAGCGCAGCAAATAATTGATCAGTTGCAAGATGACCAGGACCTCACAGGCATGACAAGTGCCCTGCTGATAACCCCGATGAAATCCAGATAGGCCCAAGTGGCCCTGAACTGATAGACATCGATGAAATCATCAAGTTAGATGACCCTAAAATAACAATGCCACAGGTTGGATCACTGGTGGGTGTTTCAGCTCAGTCAGAGACAGATGGGGTACCAATGGGAACGAGTGCACTAGACCCCCTCCGTGAGTTAATAAACATATATGATGATTAAGAGAGCCTGGAGGTATCCCTTGTGACCCCTGCACATATCGTAGAGGAAAAGGAGCCAAAGAAGACATCTTCCCTAGCTCTCGATGCTCAAATTCAGGGGCTTTCATAGAATGAACAAGAAGTCGAGAGTGTCTTAGACACTGAGCTTCCCAATGCACTGGAGACCCAAGCAGATAGTCCCAAAAATGAGCCAAAGACGGTTGAACAAAAGGAAGAAGCTCCATAGTAGGAAATCGGCGTCTCAATGGTCGATGATCAAGTAATTACCGAGCCTACCCCCAATGCCTCAATTTCTATTGGTAGTCAACTCCCCTATGAGCGACAAACAGAAGCTGGGCCTTCGGAACACAGGGAGGAATTTCAAGAACCAAGTCTTGAAAAAATATATACCATCGAGAGTATGGGAAATATACTCACCTGGGGAGATCAGCAAATACCTGAACCTGTGGATGAAGTAGCTAACATACACGACATCTCTTATGACCAGAAAAGAAAATCTATCATGCAGAGAACCACCAAGAAGAGGAGGATCACTCTGGATTGCTCCATCCTCATCACCACGGAGGAAAATTTGATAAATACAGAGCATGCCAAAACATATGAACTTATCGGTGCAGGGATGGCAATCTCAAATGCCACCCTGGACAGAGAAAAAAGGGATGAAGAGGAATTGGTCGCTACCCTAAAAGAGTTAGAACATCTGTGCCATTTGGCAAATTATTACCAGGATACTACACAAGTTGCGGTGTTACTGAGGAACGAGTTCCAAGAAACCTATAATAAATTTGCAAACGAGTGGCATATGTTCACTGCAAGAATAGTCGAGTACCAAGAAGACACCCTCATGGCACTGGAAATATGTAAATATATAGAGAGGTGGTATGAGAAAGTGCACCAAGCCATGGAAAGGATCGACTACATCAGCATCGTTCAGCAGGGCCGAGACGTCGAAGAGCACGGCATTTGGGTACTCAGAGATAGTAGCATCAATTGCATAAATAAATCGGCCGAATACTGGGTGAGAATGGACCAAGAGCCTCATCGAGAGATCTAAGAAAAGTGGGCCGAGTGCGAAAAGAATTGGACCAAGGTCAACTGAGCGATGAGAGACATCGGCCTTCCAGAATTCAGCACACCTGATGACTTTGTCGACTTGCGCGACATCGTCAAATTACATACCGACTAGGACTCATCGTGGGTTGCAGAGATAACAAAGGTGGAGAACATGGTGTCAGGACAAGTGAAATAGTTCACGGAGCACATGATTAAGGCTCGGACAATGCTACAACAATTAAGTGCTAAAATAGTCAAATATCGGGCACATGCAGTAGAGATCAAGGAGATCCTTTCGGACCCGATGGATCAGCATAGGTTTCCATACTCTAACACGTGCAAGGATCTTTTTTTCCATTGGTCGGAGTATGAGAAGAGTCATCTGCTCAAATGAAACCATTATATGACTTTTGAAGACTAAAAGAAGAAAGCGCCATGTGGCAAGTTTTGTTTTACTTAGCTGCACTTTGATTGTTATTTTTGGTTAATTGTATGTTATAAATAAGAGCATCGATCGGTTAGTTAAAGGTTGATGGTTGTTGCAAAGACCCTCATTTTTGGTTTTGTTAAGAACTATTTCGGAGCTGCCTTTAATTGAGAAGTCATTTTTGGGACCAAAGACAAGTTTTTGTTTTTTCATCAAAAGCGTGTATGATTGGATGTGGAGAAGAATTATTTCTTATTCGTCTCATGAATGGATGTTGTAACCAGTAAGAGCTACTAAATCTATTGATAAGTCATCTGATGCAATGTTTTACAGTTCTTTTCTTTAATGATGAAGATAAATCGTTGTATTATTATGTGATCGATGATTAGAGTTGACTAAATTATTTTACTCGTTGTCGTTTATCGCATGCATGTTTTCTTTTGATAAATTATATCTCAGTCAGTAATTGGAATACCAACACAGTTAATGTATTAGTATTAGGCCTATGGTAGATAATCATTGTCTACATGCTAGAGTGAAAGGGTTATCCCAAGCTCAGCCTCTTCTCCAGTAGTTAATCTTGTTCCCACTTTGTTACCTAATTGGTTTATACCGGATTTTATCTTATATCAGTCCCACCTAAGAGAAAATACAAAAAAGATAACGTCTAAACCAAAGGAGAAACCTTCACAAGAGAATGTAAATCCCATCGATTATTTGGCCTGATCGCAAGATTTGGAGAACCATTCCACCATTAAATGTTGCAAGGTCTAATTGGGCCTCGGTGGCGGGTTTGGTTCCTGTTATTGAGTTAAATGGATTTAGGACCCCTCAATAGAATTGGTGCTAGAAGGAGGGGTTGAAGAATGAATGGATGACACTATTTTTTTACAAAATCTCCCACGTAGCCAGTAGATTCAAAATATCCTACATGCATGGCTAGTCATTCCCAATATAGTCCACACACACTGAGTACTCCTGAAACAAGTAACTCACCCCAGCCTGAGGAAGAACGCATGTTCCTAGATATACCTTACACTCTTCCTCACAAGGAATTGAACCAATTCAGAATAATCACAAGAGCTTACGCCCGTCAGATCGGTGCATTTCCCTTAGCTCTATTACTTCTACGAAGAAAACAAATAAAAATACCAGTGGTCGAGTCCCCCGAATAGGTTTTTGTGCACATAGTAGAAGACTTGATAGATTTATCTCTCACCAGAATCGAACATCCTTTTAACCTGATCCATGAAACACCAGCCGGAAACTTCTCCGAGCCCGACAAGTTTTCAGAAGAAGAAGGGTTTAACTCAAACATGGAAGATAACAATGACCATGATGAAGAAATGGGAAACCCACCTCAGAATAATAAACCTTGGTTGTCTAGATATGCTTTGGCCATCCCTGGTCGAGTACATAACCTCCCTCGACACCCAGAGAAGTTACTCCCTAAATTTGACCCTAAAACCTCAGGATTGCCTGAAGACCATATCAAGAAATTCATACTAGCTATCAGACTGATGAATTTCCAACATGAAGACGTAGTTTGCAAGATTTTCCCCTACACTTTCGAGAATTCGGCCTCCACGTGGTATTTTAAATTACCTGTAGGATCCATAACTAGTTGGACGAAGTTTCTGAAGGATTTTCTAGATAAATTTGCAAAAGAAACTACTACAGGAGCTTTGATGGCTAATTTGTTCGTTGCCACCATGAGTTTGAAGGAAAGGGTTCAAGACTTCAATCAAAGGTTCGCCACCATCTTAAATAAATTCCAGCCCGAAGTTAAACCTACTCAGGAGTTTCAAATCGAAGTATACTCTAATGCTCTCCCAGCTTCTATTTCCATATTTGTGAAGAGGGCTTCCAAACCAACCTTGGTTGATAATTTTGAAGAAGCCAAAACGATAGAGTTCCAAATTAAAGGATGCAAAGAAGGTTGGGTCTCATTGGTTAAGAAATAAATTCAACCCCCTCCCAGAAGAGGAATTTTTTTTACTAGACCCCCGGGGAAACAAACAAAACAAGCTCCTGAAAAGGGAAGTGGGGACATAGAGGACCTACAACACATGGTCAAAAAGCTATCAAATGAAATCATAGACATGAAGAGAAGTGCAGGGGATGGAAACCAAGGCCAAAGGCCCTATAAACCTTTTTTCAAAATGAATCCACCATTCAAAGCAATTGACCCTCCCCCATCCAACTTAAACATCGATCTAGTAAATGTAGCATCCGACTCTTTTAGTACTTATCACCAAGAGAACCACTCTAAAAGAGACTTCCCTCAATGGGTGCATTCCATGAATTTGATGGCCAACCAGTTTCTAGACGAAGTCTCCCTAATCGAATAATCAAACAGATCAGTTATGAATATTGTCGATCAGGAAGAAACTACCATGTTGATATGGCACCATGACCTACCTATGCCTTTTGGTGACCTATTTGAGTTTCAAGAACCACCTGTAGAAGTATTGTTTGTGCAAACATGAAGTAGGGGTCAACTTGTCTCAAACGAACTTACTACGACCCCAAATTTGGGAGGAAAACTAGCTCTCGATCACCCAAAAGCACCTTTTGTTCCCCGAAGAAACCCTATAAACATCCATACACGAGAATCGCCCAAGAGAAATTACACCATAGTAGAAGATTTGAAGAAGTTGAAGGAAAATATATTGGTCATGGACATGTGTAGAACTCCTCAACAAAAATACTTTCTGCAACAAGCATTGAAATCAATAGAAAATCCTACAACAAGCACTAACCAGGGAAGAAATCTAACTCCCACAAATCTAGGGAATAAACCGACTGTGAACGCATGATCTGAAGATAAGAAGGGAAAACCTTTTGTCTCACCGTTCCTTTTAATGTTTGAAGTCTTCAACGGAAACCTCCATAACTGTTTGGTCGATTCAGGAGCATCTTCTAATGTTATTCCACTGTCTATTTGAAAAAAACTAAACGCAATCCCTCTCAAAAGTGATAAACATGTGATGCAACTAGACAGAACCCAGGTAAAGGTTATGGGAGAACTCAAAGATGTAATGATCATAATAGCGACACATCCTAAATTTGTGCAAGTGATTGACATCATTGTAGTAGATATCCCAAAAGCTTATGGATTGTTATTAAGTCGAGATTGGTCTGAGAAGTTAAATGGGTACTTTAGTACAGACTGGGCTCACCTTTGGCTACCATTAAAGGAGAACACAAACATGATCAAGATCGATAGGGAAAGATATCTAAAACATATTGTCACTGACTTAGAAACCCTGAATGAACCCTCGTCGGCAGATTTCCTTGTGCTAGGAAATTATTCCTGTGATTCCAACTTCGAGAATTTCTCCCCTCTCTCATCTAATGTTCCCCTTACCCAAAACTCCGAAATAATTTTTCAAGAATAATTCCTGACGGCGGTGGAGGAAACCCTCTTATGTCAAGAACCTATGTTGGAAATCACGAAAAAAACAGGAAGGGGAGAGGGAAGTGACAAGAAAGAGGAGGCTGATAGGTTTTTCCCACAATTTTGGACCTTATACTTTGATGGATATAAATCGCAAGAAGGGTCTGGGGCGGGGTGCATCCTCATTGATACAAAAGGTAAACGAAATTTCATGTCATGTACATTAGAGTTTGAATGCAAAAACAAAACCGCTGAATATGAATCTCTAGTACAAGGGATAAAGAAAGCCATGGACTTGAACGTTAAAGAAGTGAAGGTTTTTAGAGATTCTGAAATCATCGTTAAACAAGTAATAAATACTATACATTGAAATTCTCCACACCTAAAGAATTACCAACAGGAAGTGCACAGGCTAATAGAGAATTTTGAAGCCTTCAACATTACAGTGATTCCTAGAGCAAAGAGCATCCTTGTTGATTCCCTAGCCACCACTGCTTCAAGGCTATCACCTCTAGAAGATTATGAATCCTCTCGGTTCACTGTATAATTTCTCTACAAACCCTCGGTGCCCAACAATATTTCTAACTGGAAGGTTTTTGAAGGAGATGAACAGATTATAAACTTTCTGACCAATCAGGATAATTTTAAAGACTTGGCTATTGACGATGAAATATTCCAGGAAAAATCAGCAGGAACTGATCCTCAGACAGATCAACCAACTGACAAATTGAAGTCTCACATGATACTAAATGGAATATCCAATTTAGAAAACCTTTTTGACCTAAGGGAAAGATTTAAGCGGTCAAAAAACACAAAAACCGGTAGTTCATGTTCCATGCATGAAACTATAAATCTTGGAACCCCAGAAAACCCAAAAAACATAAACCTCGACAGGACAATATATAAAGAGGAAAGGAAGGCCTACCTCAAAATTTTCATAAAATATCAAGATGTCTTTGTGTGGTCCTACCGAGATCTAAAAGCTTATGATACATGTATCATTCACACTATCCCTTTAAAGCCTGAAGTAAAACCCTTCCAACAGAAGCTCCGGAAATACCACCCATCCCTGGATCCCCTCATGTGTCAGGAGATAAAAAAAAATTTAGATGCCAAAATTATCTTCCAGGTTAGACACTCTGCCTGGGTAGAAAACATGGTTCATGTAAGGAAAAATTCTGGGGAAATCCGCCTGTGTGTAGATTTCAGAAATCTCAATAGAGCTTCAGAAAAGGACAACAACCCAGTCCCACCAATGGAGCAGCTCCTGCAGACCGTATCTGGCTCTGATATTTTCTCCTTACTGGACGGCTTCTCAGGTTACAACTAGGTTCTAGTTTCAGAAGAAGTCTACTTGAAAACTACCTTCTGAACCAAGTGGGGAACCTTCGCTTACGAACGCATGCCCTTTGGGCTAATCAATGCAAGGGAAACCTTCCAGAGGGCCATGGACGTAGAATTTTGGGGACTAATCAACAAGTTTGTAGTAGTCTACTTGGACGACGTGACTATGTATTCAAAGAATAGAGAAGATCACATCCAACATTTAACCTAGATTTCCAAAAGGTGTAGGAAATACGGTATATCCTTAAAACCTAAGAAAATTATTTTTGATGTCGAAGAAGGTAAGTTGTTGGGCCACATTATATATCAAGCAGGCATTCGCATATATCCAGAAATAATTAAGGCTATATCTCAACTTCCCTTACCTCACAACAAGAAGGCTATGCAATCGTTCTTCGGGAAAATCAACTTTGTGAGGAAATGCACCCCCGATTTCACGGAAACTGTCAAACCCTTACAAAAAATTATTCGTAAAGATGTTGAATTTAAGTGGGATGATGAACAAAAGAAGTCTTTCAGCAATATTAAGACTCAAATACCTCAAGCCCCAATGTTGTGAAGTCTCGATTTCAACAAAGATTTATTCCTCTATACTTTCTCCTCCGACCAATCGTTAGTCGCGCTATTAACTCAAAAGGATGATGACAACAATGAGGTCCCGGTGTCATTCATGAGCACCAATATCCAAGGGTCTGAACTTAATTATCCTGCTATAGATAAGCAAGACGATGCGGTATACAAGGCAGTAATACACTTCATATCTTACATCCTTAAGAACCATACCAAAGTAATTGTGCCTCACCCCGCAGTCTGATCCCTATTTACTCAACAGAAGATGGGGAAAAGAAGAGAGAACTGGATGGCAGTAGTCCAAGAATTTGATCTAGATATGAAACCTGCTAAACTAATTAAAAGACAAGGGTTATGCAAACTGGCAGTTGAAGCCCAGGACCAAGTAAATGACATCCCCAGATGGGAGAATGAATTAGCATTGTGGTGTGGTGAAGCTTCATACGTCTCCCCAGGGAAAGAGTATTGGTATGAGAAACTGACTTATCTCATGCATCATGGGACTTGCCCAGAAAAACTAAACCCTAGGGAAATGAGAGCTCTCAAGTTAAAGTCCATGCAATATCGCCTCATAAATTTGGTACTCTTCCGGGTTAATTATGATGGGGTACTTTTAATATGTCTCGAACGTGAAGGCGCAGACAAAGTTCTGAAATAGCTCCATGATGGTCCCATCAGTGGACATTTTGCAGGAAACACTACAGCTCATAAGATATTGAGAGCTAGCTATTATTGGCCTACTTTATTCAAATATGCTCACACATATGCTAGAAACTGTAAGACTTGTCAAATAAGTGTTGGAAGGGAGAAGAGAGCAGATATCCCACTCCAACCGGTGGTCGTTTCTAGGCCTTTTGAGAAATGGGGGTTAGATATCATAGGAGAAATTACACCCAGTTCTTCAAAACAGCATAAATACATATTTCCACCAATTATTTCCAGAAATGGGTAGAGGCCATCCCTTTGACTCATGTAAATGAGAAGGTGGTAATCCAATTCATAGAACAACAACTGATCACAAGGTTCAGTGTCCCTTTTGTCCTTGTTTTTTATAATGTAGCATATTTTTCTTCCACCTTATTAACAGAATTTTCCCTAGACAACGGAATCATAATTAGATACTCTGCAAACTATTATCCACAAGGAAACGGAGTGGCAGAATTAACTAATAAGAACCTAGTGAGAATATTAAAGAAAAAAGTTGCAGACAACCAGAGGAATTGGCACAATTCACTTCATAATGATTTATGGGATGATAGAGTCACACCCAAGGAATATATAGGGAATTCTTCATACTTTCTGGTATATGGACAGGAAGCCATTCTCCCGAACGGGATTTATCTTCCATCTCTTCAACTTGCTCAGGATTCCAAAGGACAACCTTCATCAGTCATACAACAAAGAATTGACACCCTTCTCATTCTAGAAGAAGAAAGGGAGAAAGCTAAATCAAAGTTCATATCTCACCAACAGATAGTTAAAAGGTGGTTTGATAAGCATAAGGCTAAAGAGAAGAATTTTAAGGTAGGAGACTTAGTCCTAAAATGGGATAGAACAAATGAGCCTAAAGGAAAACATTCTAAGTTTCAGAATCTATGGCTCGGACCTTTCTAGGTGGCCGAGAAGATTGGGTTAGGCACGTATCGACTAAAGAATATGAGGGGGAAACCTGACACCCTCCCGATGAATGGCCAATCCCTAAAACAATATTTCCATTTAAAAATAAAAAAATGATTTTATGTGTTTATGTTTTACGGTGTTTATTTTATACACGTTGATTGTGAAATGAATTTTGTTTTATCTTTCGTGATTGTTCTTATGAGATTTTGAAGATTGTTTTTAGAAAGACAATGGTTGACCTCAAATTATGCGACATATCGAACTCTGTTCCTAACTCGTCACTCACATACAACACAAGAAACATTGGGGAACTCGCGGTTGTTTCAAGGGATTCTCTATCTAACCTGCGCAGATGTACAACTTTAGAGAAACGTGGAAGTGTTTTCCTGGTGGTCTGGTGAAAACATTAAGGTAAAGACGGTAAGATGGAAAGGACTACATGTACCTCAGAGACAGAGCTATCAAAATTTCACCTTAACCATCTCATTCTTGCAAATAACAGACATCCTCCTCTCCCACTCGCTCAAGGAATTCTACTGAAAAATAAAATAAACTATATCAAATGAGCACACAGTAGGAGAGGGTATGCAAATATCTTCGTCGAGCCTATGGACACTCACTGGCAGCGGAGCAAGGTCTGTGGCGTCGGGGTGACTTTGTCGGGGCTATGGACGCTCACTAGCAGCAGAGAAACATTGTAGCAAATGAATAAGGGTAACTAAATGTCCTAGTGCCAGTGAACGTTTTACTAGACTCTTGTCAAAGGGGGTGTGATTCAGGGTTACGAGAAATGAAGGTTGAATAAAGGTTGAAAACCCCACAGGCAGGCCTGGATGTGTCAACCGGGGAATTTCAAATGCAAGGGTGAAAGGGGCTCTGATAAAAACTAGTTAAGTTCTTCATCGGATTTTTCATCAGTCGAGCCCGAGGGAGGAATGGAGATTCTACTTTAGCCCAGTAAGTCACCATTTGTTGACCACTTAACACACCCTAAAAAGCCTATGTCAAATTTTTAACATTTTGGATACCACTTGATCTTTGCACTATTTGATTCAATTTCCTTTTGAGAAATGTTTTGTCTTTTCTTGTTCTTTTGACTGTCATTATATATTTAGGTTTGTTTAAATTTATAAAACCCATGAATTAAAAGGGTTAACACTTAAATAAATAATCAACAGCCAAAACACTTCACTGACGCGCTCAATATTCGGCGTCAGAAGGAATTCTTAGAAATAAAAGAGCCACTCGATAAACCTTAGTCACTGAGCACCGATATTCATCGGCATAAGTAATTTTTTTTTGCACCAAAGTTCTACGTAAGGATATCTCCAACAGCCAATTCCTCTTTGGAATTGGTAAGAGACAAAGGGATTAGATGTTAACGAGGAAGGAAATGATATTGTTGATAGTCGTTACCCGACACGCTTATCGAAATTGGGAAAGACCTAAATGAATCGCAATGATCATTCTGACCACGCTAAAGAGTTCCCCCGATCATCAATCCCCAATGTACTTCGGCATCGAGACTTTTTCGAGGAAGTTAATCCGTAGAAAAACATGTGATATGTATCGTCGATCAACAATCCCAGATATTTTTCAGCATCGGCACTTTAAGGTATGTTTTAAACAAAATGACTTAATGAAAACCTTGACTCTGATTGATACACGTGGACTAGGCCCCCTGTCTTCAACGCCACGTGTCTTTTCCAGATTTGAGAACCGTACAACCTAGTTTTATCCCTAGTCAATTTTGGTTCCCTAAGTCCAAGTCACACCTCCGAGTCAGTTTTTCCACGTCAACATTGTACAATGAGATTGATTGGCATCAAAGCTTTTGCGAGGGACAATGACAAAAATATTCATAGCACAGCACCGATCCCCAATCCACCCACTGAGAAAGCGACACGATGGGACGTTTTAACATTAGATATGATTAGATTTTGAGCATTTAAGGGGCTATTTAATACCAAATCTCGCATTAGTTGCTACTTCGTGTGCGAATCAAAACATCCATTTGAAATTACCGATAGACCATATCACCCTCCACGCCTCTGCCATCAACCCACAATGAATTTAAGTTGTAGATATTTGGCGGAAGATTTGTTTGAATTTCACTCATCGCCCGAATTAAATGGTTGATACGACACGGTAAGTTCTTCCCTGGTTTAAATTCTCTTGAGCCATTGTAAATGAAACCATTATGCATTCAAATAAGTTTTAGAGCATTTAGAGAAGTGAGACGAGAAATTTGAAAGCTACAAAGTTCCCGTGAGTATCAAATAACCAATTTTAGCAAGCTTTACAGGTATGTATCCAAGTCTGTGATTTTTTACGTGGCTACAGTTTATATATTTGTTATCTGGTTATGTTCTTTGCATAGTATCTAAACTTTTATTTTTCAGTTGCAGGAACAATGCCACCAAGGAAGTTGAACACTAGACGATCACCGAGGGTGTCGAAGCTAAAGGAGCCAGAGGCAGGCGAAGGTTCCTCTCCAGGGGTCGCAAAACAGTCAGAATACACTCCAAGGCCAGAACCAGTCATTAAGACATCTACAAAGAAGGTTTCGATTCAACCTCCGGCCTTTGGAGACATAGATGCATGAACAGGGACCAAGGCAGCACTCCCACATTGAGGAGAACTCTTCAAAAAGATCATCCGGGAAGAATTCTTGGAATATATCCCGCAAAGTAACCCAGATGTGAGAAAGCTAGACGGTGAATTTTTTTCGAATATATGACGATCATACCTGCACATGGTCAAGAAGAACTCTGGTGTTCCCCTTCATATAACTTCTAAAGTGGCTCATCGACCACATAAACACATATAAGTGTTTAATCAATGATGAAAATGGTGGGTGTGTCGGGGTCTTCCTTCCGGTGGAGGTCCAAATATTACAAACTTCGAGACCCCGAGGAGCGGCTGAATACGGATTTAGTAGTAAATTTCTACGAGCGCCATGACACCAGTCAGGTGATGGCCTCATGGTGGAGAGAAGATAATAAGTACACCAACTGGAGCACCAGTTTGTACCAGACAGCCAACTTAAGGGAGCCATACATCTACATTATGGCTCTCATCCTCCAATTGTATGGGGAGAAAGACAACTCCAGATTTTCAAAGGCATGGATGCCTCTAGCTTACACAGTGTCCATTTTCGGGAGCAGCTTCAATTGGGGAGCCATCATTTCTAAGAAATTGAGCATCTCCATACAACAAGCATAGACGTCGAAGGAAGCAGAGACACCATCCTTCTACGAGGCTTCATATTTACTAGATCTCATGTGTGCCAGAAACATCTTTGTCGGCATGAACCTGAGCTGGCACATCATAGAACTCTCGGTCCACATATATTTCAGCATCTTATGGGAGAACAAGTTCAAAAAATCCTACTCCCTCATCTGCGATGAATTCATCACACGTATTTATTTTATTCTTTTCAAGAAAGAATGCCCGAGACTATTAGCAGCAGCCAAAAATATGATATCAAAGGTCGGCCACTGGTATCTGGATGAGCGTGATACCTACATCAGGGTATTCAGTGTTAGAAAAACAGGACCGCGGAGCAATAAGATAAAAAAAATGCGGAAACAAAACACAGAAGATACACAATACAAGAGNCACCCAGTGTGGGCTACGTCCACCAGAGAAATTTCCAGGTCCTTCCTTTATTATTGTCCAACAAATGAAGGGATACAACCTACAGAAAAACCCTTTGTAACTTCCTCTTCTTTCTCTCACGGTCTCCTCTCTCAGAATACAATATTCACAATCAACCATAACCGCAATACATTTCTCTCATAAAAGAGGGTTGCCTTCTAGAGAAAAAAACCCTAACATAATCTCTATCGTTAGATCTGCGACCTTATAATGAACGGTCCATATTTACAATGAAATTACAATATACATTTACAAGGTAATTTTTTCTTCGGGGGCTTCGCCCCCGAACCCTCGCTGGGGGCCCTCTTGCCCCCAGACCCCCCAGCCAGGGGGATAGCCCCCCCGGACCCCGCAAAGGGGGTACCCCCCCTCTGCACTCCCTTGCGTGGAAGAGTGTACATACTTATGGGGTGTAAATACTTCATGGGGTATAAACATGGCTGAAATCAAGGACCTCTGAATCAGGAAGATAATCAGGCTCCACAACCAACATTCGAGGCCACCGGAGTACCTCATCTCCTACCAGTGCATGTCCCTGACCGGCTTGTAGTGGGAGAGATATGCTACCAGACCATCCTGTAAGACTACAATGCCACTCTGGTCAAGGACAAGAAAAGGGCGTTCATATCCTATGGATTCCATGTAGGCTTCTACATGGTGAAGGACATCGCTCAAGCCAAACAAGAAGGGCTGAGCCAATTAGAGTTCAGATTCCAGACCGGTCGATTCTACGAGCACGATCCAAAGGGCTTGGTCTTGAAACATGCCTCGCAAGTGTCATCCTATTGGCCATATTCCCACGACAAATTTGAAGATGAAATCTTCACAGAAAATGCCCAGGACTGGGACGAAGTGGTGTCAAGGATGGTCGACCCCAAAATGACCAGGTTTCAAGCCATGAGCCTAGATTAACAAGCGACGATCATAGAAAAATCATCTCAAGGGGCCCTCAAAGACAGAGAATAAATGATAGTGGTCGAAGCAATAGAGGTCCTCGTGGTAGCGTCGATGCAAGATAGAGGTTTCCCTATGACTGGGAACGCACGGGAGAGGGGTTTACTCATGATAGAACAAGAGCAGTGGATAATTGATCAGCTACAAGATGACCCATACCTCACAGGCATGACAGGGTCCTAGGCCCAAGTGTCCCTGAATTGGTAGACATTGATGAAATCACTGGGTTAGATGACCCTAAAATCACAACGTCGTAGGCCGGATCATCGGTGGGTATTTCAGCTCAGTCGGAGACAGTCAGGGTATCAGTGAGAACGAGTGCACCAGACCCCCTCCGTGAATTAATAAACATTTATGATGATGAAGAGAGCCCGTAGGTATCCCTTGTGACCCATGTACATATCATAGAGGAAAAGGAGCCAAAAAATACATCTTCCCCAGCTCCTGACACTCGAATTTAGGGGCTTCCACAGAATTAACAAGAAGTCGAGAGTGTCTTAGACACTGAGCTTCCCAATGCACTGGATACCCAATAGGATAGTCCCAAGGATGATTCAGAGATGGTTGAACAAAATGAAGAAGCTCCACAGCAGGAAATCGGTGTCTCAACGGTCGATGATCAAGTAAGTACCGAGACTACCCACGATGCCTCAATTTCCATCAGTAATCAACTCCACGATGACCGACAAACAGAATTCGGGCCTTCGAAACACAGGGAGGAAGTTCAAGAACCAAGTCTTGAACAAATATATACCATCGGGAGTCTGGGAAATACACTCAGTTGGGGAGATCAGTGAATCCCCGCACCCGTGGATGAAGTAGTTGACATACACACCATCGCTTATGACCGGAAAAGAAAATCTATCATGCAGAGAACCACCAAGAAGAGGAGGATCTCTCTGGATCATTCCATCCTCGTCACCGCAGAGGAAAATTTAATAAATACAGAGCATGCCAAAACATCTGAACTTATCGGCGTAGGGATGGCAATCTCAGATGCCACCCTGGATAGAGAAAAAATGGATGAAGAGGAATTTTTCGCTGCCCTAAAAGAGTTAGAAAATTTGCACCATTTGGAAAATTATTACCAGGATACCACACAAGTCGCGGTGTTCCTGAGGAACGAGTTCCAAGAAACCTATAATAAATTTTGAAACAAGCGGCATATGTTCACTGCAAGAATATTTGAGTACCAAGAAGACACCCTCATGGCACTGGAAACGTTTAAAGATATGGAGAGGTGTTATGAGAAAGCACACCAAACCATGGAAATGATCAACTACATCAGCATCATTTAGTAGGGCTGAGATGTCGAAGAGCACGGCATTCGCATACTCAAAGATATTAGCATCGATCGCATAAAGAAATCGCTTGAATATTGGGTGAGAATGGCCCAAGAGCCTCATCTAAAGATCCAAGAAAAGTGGGCCGTGTGCGAAAATAATTGGACCAAGGTCAATCGAGCGATGAGAGACATCGGCCTTCCGGAATTAGGCACACCTAATGACTTTGTTGACTTGCGCGACATCGTCAAATTACATACCGAACAAGACTCATTGTGGGCTGTGGGGATAACAAAGGTGGCAAACATGGCACCAGAACAAGTGCAGCAGTTCACGGAGCACCCGATCAAGGCTCGGGCAGTGCTACAATAGTTAAGTGCCAAAATAGTCAAATATCGGGCACATGCATTAGAGATCAAGGAGATCATTTTGACCTCGATGGATCAACACAGGCTTTTGTACGCTAACACGTGCAAGGATATTTTTTTCCAGTGGTCGGAGTATGAGAAGAGTCATCCACTCAAATGAAACCATTAGATGACTTTTGAATACTAAAAGAAGAAAGCACCATGTGGCGAGCTTTGTTTTACTTAGCTACACTTTAATTTTTATTTTTGGTTAATTGTATGTTATAAATAAGAGCATCGACCGGTTAGTTAAAGGTCGATGGTTGTTGCAAAGACCCTCATTTTTTTTTTGTTAAGAACTATTTCGAAGCTACCTTTAATTGAGAAGTCATTTTTGGGACCAAAGAGAAGTTTGCGTTTTTTCATCAAAAGCATGTATGATTGGATGTGGAGAAGAATTATTTCCTATTTCGTCTCATGAATGGATGTTGTAACAAGTAAGAGCTACTAAATATATTGATAAGTTATCTAATGCAATGTTTTACAGTTCTTTTCTTTAATGATAAAGATAAATCATTGTGTTATTATGTGATTGATGATTAGAGTTGAGTGAATTATTTTACTCGTTGGCGTTTATCGCATGCATGTTTTCTTCTGATAAATTGTATCTCAGTCAGTAATTGGAATACCAAAATGGTTAATGTATTAGTATTAGGCCTGTGGTAGAGAATCATTGTCTGCATGCTAGAATGAAAGGGCTATCCCAAGCTTAGCCTCTTCTCTAGTAGTTAAGAGTTTTCCCACTTTGTTACCTAGTTGGTTTATATCAGCTTTTATATTATATCGGTCCCACCTAAGAGAAAATACAAAAAAGAGAACGTTTGAACCGAAGGAGAAACCTTCACAAGAGAACATAAAGCCCATCGATTAATTGGTCGGATTGCAAGATTTGGAGAAACATTCCACCATTAAACGTTGTAGATTCTAATTGGGCCTTGGTGGTGGGTTTGGTTCATGTTGTTGAGTTAAATGGATTTAGGACCCCTCAACAGATGGTATACCTAAAGAAGAAAAAAACATAAGAGAAAGGGGACCTTTGGATGAGATGTGCAGATTCCTTGGTGGAGGAGTGAGAGTTGTGGAAACAAGAGAGTTATGGAATGAATATGAAAATAACTCTTCTCTCGAAGAAAATATGGTAAAATTATTTGATAAGGTATAATTAATTCTAAAAGCGTTGGAGTATGAAATTGAACATCGGAATATTTTGGATGACTTTTTTTCTTCTACCAAAGGTAAATTTTAAATCGTGGCAAGGCCTGGGTTGCTAAGATACTTCTAGGAGAAGTAAAAGAGTAGATGATGCATATAAAGAGAAATATCATTCATAGGAAAAATTGGTTTTGAATTAAACTTATAAACAGAGACACAACTAGAAGTTGATTGTCTTCCACATGATGAGAGAGGACGTGCCTAGATGGATTCATGGATAATATGATAAACAGATGAGCATCTTTAGAGACGAGGCAATGAATGCAAATATGAGGACACAAATATGAATGAGGATGAAAAACTTATTTGGCAGAAACACCAACCTAAAGATAAATGAAACCCCAACGGTCGCGTATGACAGAGAGAAGAATGTGAATGACCATACAGGTGCGTCTAAGAAAGAATGACAAGTAGAGGATGGAAGAGAAGCGTTTCTATAATTAAAACTCTCATAATTTAGCTTCTATGGATAACTACCATAAAATGTTTCATGCATTAAAATTATAGGCTATGATATCATTGTTAGAACGAAAAAAATAGAGATAAGCATTGAATGTATTTCTCATTACAATGATACATGTATAAATACATCATTATGACCTTTGGATTTGTCTTCCAAGAGGTCTCTTGGATTCCTGCAGATTACCGTTACACACTACTACATATGGGCGGATTATTCCATGAAAATTTTCCACGCTTCCACTAGTTTCGTATATTTTTTAAACACGGCGGGATTTTCGTCGCTATTGCCACGAAAGTTTGTCGCAATATCGACGAAAATATTAATTTAACTTAGTCGGGATTTTTGTCGCTATAGCGACAAACTTTCGTGGCAATAGCGACGAAATTTTTTTCTATCTCATTGGTCGGTGTTAATGGCTAGTTGACTATTTTATCTATATATACGTGACTTTAAGAGACTTTGCAACACAATTGCTATAGTTGCAACACTGTTCTTGGCTTTTGTTTGAGCTGTTTATTTTTTTCGTCACCCACCGGTTGAACAAATCCAATTCTCGATCTACATAGCTCGGATTTTGAACTTGCAAGGTTAGTATGTTATTT
>JASDQU011375502.1:10785-24432 GCA_032191745.1 Picea mariana | reverse complement strand
AGCTATCATGCATTTACCTATATTGGATCGGTTCGGTCCAGTTTCAAATATTTGTTCTAACAACGAATCTTCGAAACCCAATTTTTTTTTGAAAGGATGATGAATGAAAAATTGTCCCCAATTCATCATATACCTTTTGATCATATAGAGTGCTTGGAAATGGTCGAAATAGTGAAATAGGAGGATCGTTATGAGTGTAGCACTTGGAAAGCCTTCTAAAGAAGAACAAATTTTATTCTATACTGTTGATGACTGGCTACGTAGGGACTGTTTCATTTTTGTGGGTTAGTTTAGTCTGTTGCTCTTTCCTTGTGCCTATTTTGCCTTAGGTGGATGGTTCATGGGTACAACCTCTGTGACTTCATGGTATACTCACGAATTGGCCAGTTCCTATCTGGAAGGTTGTAATTTCCTAGCTATCGCAGTTTCTACTCCTACTAATAGTTTAGCACATTCTCTGCTACTATTATGGGGTCCCGAAGCACAAGGAGATTTTACTCGTTGGTGTCAATTAGGTGGTCTATGGATGTTCGTTTCTCTTCATGTTTCTTTCGGTCTAATAGGTTTCATGTTATGTCAATTTGAACTTGCTCGATCTGTACAATTGCGATCTTATAGTGCAATTGCATTCTCTACTCGAATTTTTGTCTTTTTCCCTGTATTTTTTATCTATCCATTGGGCTAGTCCGATTGGTTTTTCGCACCTAGTTTTGGTGTAGTAGTTATTTTCCAGTTTATCCTCTTCTTTCAAGGTTTTCATAATTGGACCTTGAATCCATTTCATATGATGGGAGTTGTCGGATTATTGGGTGTTTCCCTTCTATGTGCTATTCATGGTACTACCATGGAAAATACTTTATTTGAAGATGGTGATGGTGCAAATACGTTCCGTGCTTTTAACCCAACTCAAGTTGAAGAGACTTATTCCATGGTCACTGCTAACCGCTTCTGGTCCCATATTTTTGGGGTTGGTTTTTATAATAAACGTTGGTTACATTTCTTCATGTTATTTGTGCCAGTGACTGGTTCATGGATGAGTACCATTGGAGTAGTTGGTCTAGCTCTAAACTTGCGTGCCTATGATTTTGTTTCCCAGGAGATTCGTGTAGCAGAAGATCCTGAATCTGAGACTTTCTACACTAAAAATATTCTCCTGAACGAAGGTATTCGTGCTTGGATGGTGACTAAAGATCAGCCTTATGAAAACCTTATATTCCCTGAGGAGGTCCTACCTCGTGGAAACGCTCTTTAATGGAACTATAGCTTTAGCTGGTCGTGACCAAGAAACCACTGGTTTCGCTTGGTGGGACAGTAATGCCCGAGTTATCAATTTGTCTAGTAAATTTCTTGGGGCTCACGTGGCTCATGCTGGATTAATTGTATTCTAGGCCAGAGCAATGAACCTATTCGAAGTGGCTCATTTCATACCGGAAAATCCTATGTATCCAGACCACCATCTATGTTCATATTGTTGGGGTGCTAGATTATTTCTAGAGATTCTCTTAAGCATCTTTTGTAGTAGTGATCCTGTTTTTCTAGTATATTGGTATCCTCAAGGAAAACATGATGCTTGGTCTTAAGGGAGTGTTCTACTAAGGAAGAAGTGCAAGTGCATTCATTTCTAGTGTCTGCTTCATGTTCCTTAATCCTTACCTGGAACGATCGTCCAGTTTCACCAATGTAACATTTCCCACATGAACAAGAGACCTTGTAGATGCCTTTTCCTTATTGGTGGTATATAGGGTCCTTTACAGACTTCATTCTTTGTCTGATAGTAATTAGGGGTTTGAAGGAGGTCATAATTTCTTTTCTTTTTAAGACCTTTGCAATCTTGTCTGTGACACACTGAGTGTAGGGAAGAAAGGCCTTTATGTTGGAGGTTTGATCATTCTAGGCACGAGTCCTTCTATCCTTTTTATCTATTGTCTTTTTGATGTCTCTATCTCTATATCCAATGTTATTAAAAACCTTAGTTAAGTGGTATAATTCCTCTTTAAGATGTTCCTTGTCGGAAATTCTTGCCGCCCTTATGGACATGGTGTTGAGAACCCCCATCTTTTGAGAGGGATGGTGGTGGGATTTTGCATGAAGGTAGATGTTTGTGTGAGTTTCCTTCCTGAGTACCTTGTGTCCCAGTGTGCCATCATGTTTCCTAGTCATAAGTACGTCTGGGAAGGGTATGCTATTGTTTTCTTCTAGTTCCATTATGAATTTGATGTTCTCAGAAATTCCATTGAGGTGCTCAAAGAATCTGTCAAGTTCTTCTTTTCCATGAGGCCACTTAACGTTGGTATCATCAACATACCTTTTCCATCTAGATGGTTTAAGGGGGTATGATTCAAGGGATTTTTTCTCAAACTTCTCCATGTAGAGGTTGGCTACAATTGGGCATAAAGGGGATCCCATGGCTACTTCACTTGTTTGTTCAAAAAACTCTCCTTGGAAAATGAAGAAGGTTGATTTTAGACAAACTTCTACTGGTCTGGATATTTGAGGGTCTGTGACCTCATTTATAACTTGAATGGCATCATTTAACAGGATCTTAGTAAAAAGTGAAACCACATCAAAGCTAATGAGCATATCCTTTGATTCAATTTTCTCCTCTTTTATGAGTTCCACGAAGTCTCTTGAATCCTTGATGTATGAGTCTGTTCTGCCAACTAATGGTCCTAGGGTCCTTGCCACATACTTGGCTAGTTCATAGGTTGGGGAACTTATTGTGTTGACAATTGGTCTTAGAGGAACTCCTTCCTTATGGATCTTAGGGAGTCCATATATTCTATGGGTGATTAGGCAGCTTGGAGTTAGTCGTTTCTTCATCCTTTCATCAAGGTTGGAAACTTTTATGGCCTTCTTGACTTCCTTGATGACCTTGGATATTGGGTTGTTGTCAAGATTCTTATAACTTCCAGTCGTGGTGAGATGCTCTATCATTTTGGTGTTGTAATCCATTTTTTTCATGACTACTGTAGCCCCACCCTTATCAGCCTTTAGAATCACAATGTTTTCATTGTTTCTGAGGTTCTTGATGGCTTCGTGCTCCTTTTTTTTATGTTATTTTTATGTGGTTTTGCATTATTGAGGACCAAGGTACAGTCTTGCCTAATGGCATCCTTCTCTTCTTCATTGAGGTTTTTTATGTTATCTTCTATGCTACAGACTATGTTTTCTATAGGGACGGTTTTCGGAGCAATTGAAAAACTTAATCCTTTCTTTAAGATATTTACTTATTCATTGTTTGGATCATGGTCGGACAGGTTTATGACTTTTTTTATCATCGTTTACTGTGGCGTCTTCTTTGTTTGTCTCATCCCTTTTAGCTGTAAGCTTCTCCAGTTTTCTTACATGGAATTCATTTACCTTACCTCCCTCTCCCTCTACCTTTAACACAACATTGGCATCCATCACTGTCCAAAGGTCTGTTCGTATCTCATGCGTGATTTGCAGGTGAAGTTCAAGGGTCGTTCTTGATAGAAAGTCCAATGTTGCGCACGTTTTCTGTATTTCTCCCCGGACTAGGGCACGATTGAGTTGTTCAAACGCTTTGAAATTCCATCTAGCACGCAGTTGATGATTGATGAAGGTGAAATTTAGGGTTAAATTATTGTCTCTGCATATTTTGAGAAAGTCAAGATCAACAACTCGTCTAATGATTTTAATCCGTAGATTTTCCATTAAACATAAATTGTTCTAGGTTTCCCTTATGTAGTTGTTTCGCTGCATTTTATGTTGATTATTAGCATGTGGTAGATGCATCTATTTTGTGGTTGTAGATAGTAGATAAATATGTTTTAATTCGTAGTTGTAAGCTACATGAAATCAACTAATTGTAAATGGATTAACTTAGTGAGCAAAAATTCATTTTTAAGAGTATTATGCACCGTAATGTCACTCAGATGGGTTGGGGGGGTGTTACATTATGGTATCAGAGCTTTTGGTTCAAACACCGGGATTGTATGGGCCAAGATGGCTATGAATTCCTGAAATTCGTTGTTGGAGATTTTGTATGTGACTGATTTGGGGGGAAAAACAGAGATTTTAGAGAGAAATCCCCAATTCCGTGAGAAAAATCCAAGTATTAATGACTTTAGATGGTTTGAGAGGGTTAATGGAGTAGATTTTGTAGATCAAAATTTGACTTGGAATGGTCAAAATTTGAGTTTTAATGGTTTCCTATGGAGTTACAGGTAGTTTGGAGAATCGACAACTAGGATCGTGCTTAATCTCGTGATTGACGACCAAGATTCATAATGATAAATTTAAAAATTCCTAAGGATTCGACCATTTGAAATGTTGGTGGGATCAATGACTAGGATTAAATTGGGGGTTGTGAAAGGGAGCCAAACCATTTTATATTCCAAGTGACCTCATCCTTGAGTCCACGGACTTAACCAAATATCGGATAATATTTAAGACTGTATCCCTCTGGGGCTTGTCAAAGTTCCATATGACCAGGGTCCTGGAACCCTGCACTACACTCGAAGGGACCTAAATATTCTGAGCTTCGAGACTTTTGAGGTCCAAAGCTCCAAGATGTTAGAACTTCACAACATTCTAATCCCACCAAAGGAAATCAATCAAAATAGTGACTGAACGGTTGAATGACAACTGGAGGTTTCCTATCCATTATTGTGGGATTTGATTTTATCATTAAACCGTGACCATATTTTTAGTCACAAATTAACATGAGTCGTAGATCTAAGGATCTTCATAATCCTTCATGACCGTTGGATATATGCTACGGTCAAATTCGACGTTGAGCCACTTCGGGAGTAAAAAGGTGTTAAACAATCAGAATCCTCGAATGTCAAAGTCGCGAAGTAACGCGAGTCGTAGGTATAAGGATATTCAGTATCTTTACTCACCATTGGATATACTCTATGGTCAAATTCGACGTTGGCCCACTTTGGGAGTAAAAAGGTGTTAAACAGCTGGAATCCCCGAATCTTGAAGTCGCAAAGTAACGTGGGTCGCAGATCTAAGGATCCTTCGGGACCCTTCTCGACCATTAGATCGATTATAGTGGAAGGATAGAGTAAGTGGTACCATCAACTGACAACTAAAATTCATCCTTGCTTTATTCCCTTTTTAGTAGGTAACCCTTCGGGAATTATTGGGTTAAGGACTGTAAAGGACGTGAAGTTGTGAAACCCTGGAGTGACGAAATCCCATCGACTGTTAGATCATGGGGAAGAATTTAGGAGTGATGTGAGTCGTTGATATGAGGTTTTGTTGGGATCCTTTCTCCACCATTTGATATATTAATGGAAGGATAGTGTCAACACTTCGATGAAGTCTTACTATGGGAGATTCGAAGATATAGGAAGATGCGTTAAACGTCGAAGTGTCAAGGGTCGAAGGCTAGATTACGTGGCAAGGAATTTCAGAAATTCAGAACTCTGGGACTCTCAAAGATTTGAAGATATAGGAATATGTGTTAAACGCTGAATCGTCAAAGGCCGAAGGCTAGAGTATGCAGTGAGGAATTTTGGAACTTTGAAACTTCAGAACTCTAGGACTCTGGGAGATTCAAGGATATAAGAGGATGTGTTAAAAGTTGAAGCACCAAAATTTCCCTTGTCGAAGCGTTCAACTTTGATTGGACAGATTGTGTATGTCACAGTGATGTCGAATGCCTGGATAGTTCCATGTGGCGTCATGGGATTGGTCATGAATTTAGTGTAGGACCCTTGCCAAGTCTAAACCTTGTGTTAAGTGCGAAGAAATATCAACCATCGGATCTAAGGGTGGATCGATCCCCAACATATATTTTGGAGTGAAAGGAGACTTCGGGACTTCAAGTCTCTAGAGATGTTGTATACATGTACAAGAATGAGGGAGGGTCGAAGGCTCGATATTCACGAAGACCAGGAGATATTCCCAGCAACCAACAACCACGTCATTGTCAGGGAATGACGACCTAGGTCACACCATTTCCATGTTAGATGGTGTGATATAGGTGAAGCTACATGGATGACACGTGGCGAAGGGGATGGCCATTGGCAAAAGACACCCTGAAAAAATTTGGAAGGCTATAACTTTCAAACCAGAGCTTGATTTTGGGCAAGATTTCAGTCATTACAAAGCTATTTGATAGAGGAATGCATCTAAGGAATCATAGTGTGAACGATGAAATGCATCCTTCATAAATTGATGAGGAAACAACACATATTCCAATTAACGAAATGTTTTATAATACACATGTTTTAACAATAATTATTACATGCACATTTCTTGTAGAATTAGAGGTACAAAAAGAAAATTTAGTTCTTATATGAGGATTGGAGTTATGGAATATGCTCAAGGATCTTACGGCCATGAGGAAGAGATAAAAAGTCAGCATGTCAGCATGGGGAATGATGAGACAGAGTCAAATGGAAGAAGATATAGGAAAGATCATGTCACTATGAGAAGTCTGCATAGGGAAGTACAGAGCTACATGGATGATAATGAAAGGATTATGAAGGCTCAAGAAGAGATACTTCAAAGCTTAAATATGTTGCATAAACAAGTCAACAATGATTATGGCACCAAGCAAGCAACTAGTGCTAGTCAAGTATCAACATCTATATCCCATAGAAAAAGGGATGATCATGGAAATGATAGGCATTCAAGAAGCATGAGTAGGCACCATCATTCTCCAAGTCAGTCCACTAGAATAAATCATGCAAGCTTAGGGTTAGGGAGAATCCCAATTGTGTCTCCTATTCGGAGGAAAAGAAGAAGGCAGGAGGCATACATATTGCAAGGTGAACTCAAGAAAATAAATCCACTTACTTTCAATGGTGAGCACAGGAAAGGAGAAGAGGCAGAGGCATGGCCATTGGAAATGAGAAAATATTTCCAACTACATGATTACCCATCCCGGGTAGAAGCTATAATTTCCACCTACCACCTACAAAGAAAGGAATCCATGTGGTGGGATAAACTTAAGAAAGCCAAGAACCTTGATGAGAAAAGGATCTCATGGAGGTAGTTCAAAGGATATTTCCAAGAGAAATATTTGTCTGAGCATTACTATGAGAGAAAGATGAAAGAGTTCTTTGAACTCAAGTTGGGAACCATGACAATGGAGGAATATGAGAAGCGGTTCTTTTAATTATCAAAGTATGTTGACTTCATCAAGGATGCAAATGTTAAAATCTAAAGGTTTCTAAGTGGGTTACCCTCCTTCTATAGTGACAAGATTCAATATGATAACCCCAAGACCTTGGAAGAAACCATAAGGAAATCAAGGCACCTTTATGAGAAAAGAAAAGAAAGATCAGTGTTCCAAAAGTATTGGACTGAGAAGATGAAAGGGAAAAAGGATCAAAGGTAGAAACATTTTAAGCCACCCTTTTTCAAAAATAACTCCCAAGCAAATAAGCTAGGCCAGGAAACCCAAAATGAACAAAAGAATGAAAATTAATTTGGGAAAAGGCCAAAAAAGCAACATGTTCAATGTTGGGGATGTGAGGAAAATCACTTATACAGGGAATGCTCTCAAAAAGGAGAAAGAATGAGAACTTTCCTGAACATTCAGGAGGCTAAAACAATGGAAGACATGGGAGGAAGCATTCCAAGGATTTATGCAGACTTACAGAACAAGCAGGCATAATATCAATCCCCCATGATCTAAGTGGAAGGTAAGATTGATAACCATCCCATAGCAATTTTAATTGATTCTAGAGCTAGCCATAGTTACATAAAAGCTAACATTGTTAAAAAATTTCACTTGCAAATAAGTAAGCATAAGAAATCTTGGTTATTTCAGTTAGCCATGGGGGCTAAGAGAAAGATCAATGAGTTGGTTAAATATTTTCAAATAGGCATGAATGGACTCAACATGAAGGTAGATGTAAACATCATATCCTTGGGTTTATATGAATGTCTAATTGGCATGGATTGGTTGGAGAAACGTCATGTTGTCCTAGAATTTTACCACAAGACAATCGCATGTCTTGATGAGGAAGGGTAGAAAGGAAATATTCAAGGCATTCCAAGAGTTGTAGCTATTAGAGAGATTTCAATTATGCAGTTGAAGAAGAGCTTCAGGAAGGAATTCCAAATCTTTGCAGCCCATATGGAGGAGGAAACTAAAGATAATGCGGCAAACATTGAATACCATCTGGTCTTGAGGGATTTTGAAGATGTTTTTAGAGAAATTATAGGATTTCCATCTAAGAGAGACATTGATTTTTCTATTAATTTGGTACCAGGAGTTTCCCCAGTGTCCAATACACCCTACAGAATGGGTACATGAGAATTGAAAAAGTTATAGATGCAACTTGACGAGTTGTTAAAAAGGGGGTATGTATGCCTAAGTGTGTCACCTTGGGGAGCCTCGGTTCTTTTTGTGAAGAAGAAGGATGGAACCTTAAGACTATATATTGATTTCGGGTAGCTTAATAAGGTTACCATAAAGAATAAGTATCATATGATTTTTTTTATCAACTAAAAGGTGCAAGAATATTTTTCAAGATTGAGTTGAGATCATGCTATCATCGAGTAAGGATAAAAGAAGAAGAAATCAATAAGACAAAATTTACAACAATATATGGGCATTATGAATTCACAGTAGTTCCATTTGGGCTTTCAAATGCCCCAACAATTTTTATTTTCTTGATGAATGGAGTGTTCAGGGAGTACCTGGACAAGTTTGTAATTGTGTTCCTAGATGATATCCTCATCTACTCAAAATCAGAAGAGGAACATGATAAACATTTAAGAATGGTGTTGCAATTTTTAAGAGAGCACAGATTGTATGCTAAGCTAAGTAAATGCATCTTTTACCAAAAGACGATTCACTACTTGGGGCATATAATATCAGTAGCGAGAATAGAAGTTGATTCTGAGAATATAGAGGCCATTAGAATATGGACAGTGCCAAATAATGTGACAGAGGTCAGATCATTCATGGGTCTTGCCAGTTATTATCGAAGATTCATAAAAGGGTTCTCAAAGATTGCAAGTCCAATCACTCTGTTGCGAAAGAAGGGTGTGAAATTTGAATGGACTTCCAAGTGTGAAAAGAGTTTTCAATAGTTGAAGGGAATATTGACAAGTGCACCAATATTGAATATTGCATATCCAAACGAAGATTTTGTTGTGTGCACCGTTGCATGCAAGGAAGGAATAGATGGGGTTCTTAGTCAAAGGGACCATGTGGTATGCTATGAGTTCAGAAAATTAAAAGAGAATGAGAGGAATTACGCTACACATGACTTGGAGTTAGCAACAATTGTACATGCATTGAAAATGTGGAGGCATCACCTTATGGGTAAGAAATTTCAGCTAAGGACAGACCACTGTGGTCTGAATCATTTGTTTGGACAACCAACACTAAATACTAGGCAAACTAAATGGCTGAAATTTTTGAGTGAATATGACTTTGAAATTAAGCATATAAAGGGAAATGAAAATCAAGTGGTTGATGCACTCAGTAGGAGAGCTCATGAAGTGCATATTGCAACCATTAGTATGTACACAACATATATGAAAGACAAAATTGTTGCACCAGAAAATTTAGATCAAAATTATTTAAAAATAAAAGAGACATTACAACAAGGTAATTTTCAGCAGAAATTTAATTATTATGAGCTGAAAGAAGATGGAATTCTCATGTACAAAGGTAAGGTCTATGTGTCGAATTCCAGGGAGATGAAAAATGTAGTGATGAAGGAGATGCATAATGTGCCATATGTAGGGCACCCATGATATTAGAAAACAATTGCAGCAGTAAGAAGCCAATACTTTTGGTCAGGAACGAAGAAAGAAGTGGCTAATTACATAACCTAATCTCTAGAACGTTAAAAGGTAAAGGCATAACATAAACACCCAACAATTTTTATACAACCATTTCCCATTCCAGAAGGGAAGTGGGAAGTAGTTACATTTCATTTTATTACTAAGTTTCCCATAACAGTGAAACAACATGATTCCATCATGGTGGTGGTGGATCAATTAACTAAAGAAACACATTTTATTCCAGTAAAGACTACACACAGGAAAAGAAATATTGCAGATATCTACATGAAGGAAGTTTTCAAGCTACATGGAGTGCCCAAGCCAATAGTTTATGCATCCCCCCTCCCCTCCTAGGGTTTTGTGACCTCCTGGTCTAGAATCTTTATTTGCTCTGAGTCATATCGACTCTTCGAGTTCCTCTTTGAACCCAAATCAACTATACACGTGCCCATTTTCCTTATATGTGCAGGTCCTATCAGACCCACCTGGTTTCTATGGTCATTATTTGACCATTATCAATCTTCTCGTCGATCGATGGTTCACAAGAATTTCGAGCCACCAATGTGCTCACCCTTTAAGGAAGAACCCTGTCCCTGAAATATGAAAGTGCTCACTCAATCTCCTTTTGATTGTTCTCGTTGATCTCCTATCCCGACGAGATAAATGACTTCAACGCATTGTGTCCTGTGAACTAGCGTGTTCACTAATTTTACCTCTGCTCCCCACAATGATTCCCTACCATCGATTTCCTTTCTCAGATCGACGAACCTAATTTACTTCAGGTTTTCGGCCTTTGGAAATCTCAACTTATCATGCTAAACAAGCTCCTTTTTCTAATCCCCTTCTTCGCATGTGTCCTCGGGCTATGTCCTTACGCAAACACGTGATTGCAGGTGCAGGCAAGAGTGGTTTTAGACCAAACCGATTTTTTCCCCACAATTCACCTCCATCTACCATGTATCCTTTTCCCAATATCGTGATTTCAATTGCGGCCCTCTCTCAGATTTTTAACGTCCGAGCAACTCATGTCCCCATAATGCTACAGGATCGTTGATTTCATGATCTTGATGATACTGTCTGAACTGACGGTTCAAATCTATTCCTTTCAAGTCTATGGACCAGATATGTCCCCCCTAGTTCAACGAATGGGATCTATTCACGATTCCGAACTTTGGGGTTTTGAAATCTCAAACCCTGCCTTTTTACGTACTTCAATATTTCAGAGCTTGCGATCTGCTAACACCTATCCTCCGAAATCAACGGTTGCGCTCTTGCTTCGGGACTTTGGCCTCCTCAACCAAATCAATGGTCCTACAACTCCCTTCTCAATCAATGATCAAGATCTTCTCCAGGTCTTCGGACCTTTCCCCCTCCGCTTTCTTCTGGAGTTCTAGATCTGGCGTCGCATGTCCACATTCACATTGATGACTCTCATCACTTCGGATTTCTAGACTTTGGAAATCTCAAATATCAACTCTCGCCTTCCCCAATGGATTTTATCCGCAGTTGATAATCCATTGACGTGTGTCCTCTTGATATGATGATCGAGGATTACTTTGGGTATTTACCTAGAGTGCATGGATTTATTCCACGTCTCCTCTAGATCAGGTGACCCAGATTCACTTCGGGTCTTCAGGTTTCAAAAGTTTCAACTTTCAACCAAAAATCAAATACAACTTACCTGAAGCTTGCGATCTACCTCCATATGTCCCTCTGGATATAACGTTGCATACCTCTTCGTCTCTTCGACTATTCAGGCTTTGGGTGTTTCAACATCTCACCTTTTCCTCCCTCTGGATCTCACAACCCACCGACACATATCCTTTTGGCGGTCAACGATCAGGATCCTACTTCAGGTGTTTCACCTCCTCCTCGTCCACAAGCTTCTGGAGCTATGGATCTTGTGCCACCTGTCTTCCTCGATGATGGGCAGTCCCTGCTCACTTTGGGACTTTAGGACTTTGACAAGTCAATCCTCCTATACACACAAGGGGTGAAGCTCGTTCACTTACCTTTGGATCCAATGGTTGTTGTTCCTTCGCGCTCAGATCCAATGGATGGGATCTGTTCCTCTCCTCTGTGCTTCCTTTGTTCGCTGCACGCTGATATAATGGTTCAGGATCCCTTCCACAATCGATCTGATAGTTGTTGTCGTTCCTCCTCCTGAGATTTTGACTTCTTCCGCCTTGGAAGATTTTCTGTAAGTGTTCAAAGGTTTTGACCTTTGATCTTCCTCCTATGGACCCGACTATTTGAATCTCTCTTATGCTTTTTAAAGCATTATCTCTTCTGAGCTTTTGTAATTAGAATAAGTCCATCTCATATGTACTCCTTGCGTTATCTCTTCTGAGCTTTTGGACTTAGAATAAGTCTGTCTCATATGCAATCCTTGTGTTATCTCTTCTGATCTTTTGGACTTAGAATAAGTCTATCTCATACACACTCCTTGCATTATCTCTTCTGATCTTGATCTCCTCGAATATTTCGATCTCCCACTCATTCCTTGTGTTTTTGGGATTTCGTCAAACTCGGAGCCGAAGGATTTCTTGAAAATAAATTATTCTCGCCCTCCTAGCGTTCTCCTTTCTCGATGCACACCTTGGAGAGCTCCTTCTTATAGAGTGTTCTGTAACTCTCTCTTTACGAACTCAACACAGATTTCTGCTTGTGCACTCCTTGCACTTCTGCTGATGAAGGTTCAATGATATCTCTCTTGAGATTTTATGAGGTTAACTCACCTCTGTCAACGCACTCCTTGCAGACTATGTGCACTACTTGCACTCGAAAACTCAAAGACGAGAAACAATTGAAACTCATACAATACTTCACCAGTTCATGCATTCAGAACATGAATGACATATAAAAGCATAATGATAAACACATCGTATGCAGGAAAAAATTATTTTGTATTATCTCTATGTGTCTATATAGATGTTTACAAAAACTGGACTGCAACAGAGTCCCAGTTATCTCAAGATTTCTCCTAATCTAACTCTATCCTAAGTTTTGCTTCTTAGAACTCTCTCGAGTTTTGCTTCTCATATCCAACCTCTCTACCAATATCTCTCTTCATTCTCTCTCTCTTTACAAAATGAGGGCTCTACGAGCTTGTCCTCTCTCACCTAACCTCATCTATTACATTGAAGTTTTCATAAATGGCCATATAGTCTGAATTGAACCTAGATCCATCAACCTATCAGCCATTAAAGGCAACCTTATCTTCTGTTTGTTCAGAGATATGGCTTGGTTTTCACTCAATCTTACAACATGAATCCGTATAGGATTATATTTCAAATTTAAAAATGAGGGGGTCAATGCCTCTCCTTGTCTGAAATGTGCGTTGATGTGTTGGAATGTTGGCGCGTTGCTGAGGTGGAGCGATGTTCCTGCATCATACTCCACTGCTAGGAAAATAATGAGCTCCTACTCATGAGATCCTCTTCTCTAGTGTTGAAATCCCCCTGGATCCCAAACTCTTCCTTGGAGTTGTCCTCTTGCTCCTCTCCAACTATGTCATTGTTATTGTTGCTGCTTCTTCTTCTGTTTCTTCCCTGCTGCTATGGCAGGCTCTTTTATATTCAACTCCCCTTTGATGACCGCTTCTGCTAACCTCAACATCATCTTCCTGATCTCCTCTATCACCCTTTCAATATGCTCCTGTGGCTGGCTCTTATTATGCAGTATTCTCCGTTGCACTTCCTTGTCGGTGGGTAGATCATCTTGATCCCCCATGTCGTTTTCTTCTTCTTTTGTGGCATTATCTTGCCACCCTGCTGTCTCATCACTGAGTTGTTTCTCAGCTTCCTCCTCTAACATATTAGCTTATGTCAGCTCCTCTTGCATTGCCATATCTCTAACTCCATCCAACCATTCCTCTGGATCGTATGCTCCTCCATCTGCTTCCAACTTGACCTATCA
>JASDQU011375501.1:1790-23053 GCA_032191745.1 Picea mariana | reverse complement strand
AGACTTGGAGCGTTTCCAGGTCAATTAGTTAGGTGTTTACTGTTTATGTTAAGTAGTTTAATATAAATGATAGTTTAGTTAGATTAATATTACATTGTTTAATATCAGTAAGATAGATTAGATTGTTTGATTTCAGTAGTTTTTATTTCCTTTTCATAAAACATAAAAGATAAAAAAATAGATTCTTGGCTGTCTCAGGGCAGCGAACACATGAGTTTTGTAGGTTTTAATCAAATCTGTAGGCTGTCCATAGTGTACATTTGTGAATAAGGAATAACCTAGCTGATAATTAGGCAGTTGATTTGAGTTATTATAATCATAATTAATATCTTGTATATATAATAGTTAGTAGTTTATAGTTAGATTAGCATAGTTAAGTTAAGTTTGTTTTATTAGTTTCTAGTTTCCTCTATTTTAATTTAATTTCTTTTATTCAGTTAGTTAGTTTGTTTTAGTTGATTTTTATTAGTTTCTAGTTTCCTTTATTAGTTTAGTTATTTCTCTTTGTTTTATTAGTTTCTAGTTTCCCTTTAGATTTCTTAACTCAGATCATTTCTCTTTGGTTTCCATACGAGACCTTAGGGCGGCCAACGGAGCCGTTAAACTCGTCAGGGTGGTCCATTCCAAACGGCTTGGGTTATTTAGACAACCCCGGACCGGTTCCACTCTCCCAGTTGACGGACAGTCAGTTTCGCCCGTTAACACCTGCCCAGTCACCCTTCCATGTAGCTATCCACGTCACCCTGCCATGTGTCAGTATGGTCTGCACAGTCAACAATACAGATTGTACAAACTGTATAGTCAACAATTTTTTTTCCTATTTGGCAAAGTGGAAAGAACACAATATATATCGCATACAATGTCTATTTGAGCATTTTCAAGTTGCGTTGGGATCTTGAGGATGAGGCCTATGCACGAGCCTGTTTTCAAGCAATTCCAATCACTTTGATTTTTGATCATATTTTGATCCCCTGGATCAATCCTCCCCATTGGGAAGCTTTTGGACCTCCAAAAGACTACTTTTAGTCTATATGAAGATGAGGGTATAGTTCCCTCACCTTTCCAACCTCAATCCATTTGTCTTTGTTTGTATTTGTTCCTTTAATACCAACACAAAGGTATTCCACATTCCCTCGTTTTGAAGTTCTCATCCTCCTGTCAAGGATTGTATCATCATGTAGTTCTGAAATATATTCTGGCGAAAGATCATCTATAGAAGGAATATGAACATGCTCTCCTTGATCATCAATCAAAGGAGGCTCATACAATATCAAATTCTCAACATTAACAACTGCATACATTTGCATATAAGGAGGCAAATCCAAATGGAAGACATTGTTACCAATCTTTTCAAGAATCTTGAAAGGTCCATATCTAATTGGTTTCAGTTTTTTACCTTATCCTTTAAGCCTCTCTTTGCTAATTTAAATCCAAAATTCATCTCCAACTTGGAAACTGTGATCAACACAATTCTTTTCATGTCTTTTCTTGTACCTGGCTTGGCTCTTTTCCAACAGTTCTTGTACCATTTGATGCACCAACTGAATTTGTTCAACGAACTTCTTTGCTCTATCAATGTCATAATGATTATCATAGCAATATCTTTCCCAAAGATAAAATATAAAGGAGATTTTGGCAAATGACCAAAACATGCCTCAAATGGATATGTTTGAGTCGAAGAGTGCTTAGCCCGGTTGTAAGCATGCTGAATGTAGTGTAAGTGGTCATCCCAAAGCTTAGGATGTTTTCTATAATAACCACGAAGAAGATGCACTACTATTCTATTCACCACTTTTGTTTAACCATCGGTTTGTGGATGAAATGTTGTGCTATTTTTTTATCTTGGTGTCCATGAGTTCCCATAATCTTGACCAAATTTTCCCAATAAATCGAGAATCTTGATCAGAAATAATGGATTTGGGCAATCCAAAATGTACCCAAACATGTTGAAAGAACATTTTTGTCGTTTTTTCAGCTGTAACCTGCTTCTTACAAGGCATCAAAATACACATTTTGCTGAAACGGTCAATCAAAACATAAAGATAATCATGATTCCTCTTAGACATAGGTAGACCTCCTACAAAGTCCATGAAAATGATTTCCAAAGGATGAGAAGGAACCATAAGTGGAGTATACAAACCCAACTTTCTATTTCTAAGCTTACTTGTAGGACATAAATAACATCCTCTTACATATCTTGAAACACTTTCATTCATTTTAGGCCAATAGCAATACCTTTGCAAATTAGCCACCATCTTTCCTACACCAAAGTGGCCAACAATAAGAGAAGGATGTGCTTCCCTTATGATGTTGACTCTTTCACCCTATGGAATAAATAACATTCCAAGATGATACAAAATCTTATCATGCACATGGTAATCCAATTCCTCAACTTGGTTAGAATGACACAAAGTTGGATAAACCTCTTTAAAATCAACATCTAAAGAATAATGTTCAACATAGCTCTCATGCATGGTAAAATCATGCTTAAGAATAACTGAAGCACTAACAGTAGTCCTATAAATCATATCAAAAAATTTGTTATAAATTTCTTTCTTATGCCTTTATTATTCCTTATAACCAAGTGTAATTGTTGAAGAAAACCTCCATCTTAAGTGCCTTGATTTTTTCATCTTTGTTTGTGATTGTAAGTATTGCAATGGTTGATTATATATGTGAATGATAATTTCTTTTCCCAACAAATAATTTTTCCATTTTTTCACACTTTTCACCAATGCATACAACTCCTTATCATAAGTAGGATAGTTAATCACAACACCATTAAAAGTTTAAGAATGAAAACAAATAGGCTTACCATGTTGCAACAAGACTTCTCCCATTGCATAATTGCTTACATATGTTTGGATCTCAAATGGTTGTCTCAAATTAGAAAGTGCAAGAACTGGAGCTAAACTAATCTTCTCCTTCAATGCATCAAAAGCTTTTTGTTTCTTTCCTCCCCATTGAAAAACTTTCTTGATGCTTGTCACTACATGTAATGGAGCTGCAATTGAAGATAAGTTAGCGATAAACTTTATCCAATATTGGGTTTCTCCCAAAAATATTCTTACCTCAGTCACATTGTTGGGATTAGGCCAATCCACAATGACTTTGACCTTGGAAGGATCAATTTCCAGTTCTCCTCCTCCAACAATATGTCCCAAGTACACAAGTGAGGTCTTTCCAAACTCACATTTATACATCTTCAAAAACAAATTTTCTTTCTTCAAGACATCCAAAACTTGCTTTCCATGCATAACATGCTCTTCACGATATTTTCTAAATATCAAAATGTCATCCAAGTATACAATCACACAATCATACAAAAAAGTCCTTAAAACATCATTCATGAATCTCATGAATCTATCAAGAGAATTACAAATCCCAAATGGCATTACCATCCATTCAAACAAACCTTTCTTTGTTTTGAAAGATGCCTTTCAAGTGTCTCCTTCAACAATCCTAATCTGATGATATCCACCTCTCAAATCCAACTTTGTAAAATACTTAGCATCTTTCAATTGATCAAGCAAATCATCAATTCTAGGAAGAGGATAACAATTCTTTACCATAATCTTGTTCAAGGATCTTAAATCTACACACATGCACCATGTACCATCTTTACTTGGAACTAAAGCAATTGGTGACCTACATGGTGATGTTCTTGGCATGATGAACCCTTTGTCAAGAAACTCTTGGATTTGTTTTTTAATTTCATCATTCTCCATGACTGACATTCTGTACATACCAATGTTTGGAAGAGGACAATCAAGCTGCAATTGTATCTCATGTTGGTTACCTCTTTTTGGAGTAAATCCTTTTGGTTCCTGAAACATATCATCATATTGGTTAACAACCTCATATAAATCAAATTTCAAGTTTGCATCACAACCTTGGAAAGATTCTTTTTCAACATTGTCTTTGGGTTTGATCATCAAGAGGACAAAATTATTACTAGCATTGACTAATCTCTTCATTTGTCCCACATTTACAAGTGACAAATTCAACTTATTTGTATGTGCTCCAATAATGTACTCAACTCCAATTTTAAACAAATGATATTTGTTCTCATGACGATGAAAGATGAATCTCCTATCATATAATAATTTCTTGACAGTGTCTTCAGATATGATGTTTGCTTGAGATCCAATATCAAAAAGAGTATCTATCTTGATATGCTTTGAAATAACCCTTATGTGGAAAAGCTCTATTCTTTCTTTTTGATGTTGAGTTTCATTGAGGATACTACTACTTGAAGAACTAGTACTTGCAATATAATCCTTATCTTGAAAACCCGTGGCTGTAATTTTTGTTTCATCACCTGAATTTGAACCTAAATCATGTTGTATAGTTGCAACAATCTTTGGTTTTCCTTTGTTGTTGAACTTTTTGGGTCTCTTTTTAGGATGAATTTTCCAACAATGGTATTCATCATGGCCATCTTTTGAACAAAGTTTACATGTGAGTTTTTATCCCTCTTTCCCCACTGAAGCATTATTTATTCCATTTCCTTTGAACTTCTTCTTTCCTATGTCTCCATGAAAAAATGGTTTACTGCTTCCCTCTTGAGGTTCATTCCTCCCTCTTGCTTCCAAATTACTTTCCTGTACACAAAATTTATCTAGACTTGTAGGGTTAAACATAACTATTGTGTGCCTTAAGTATCTATGAAATCCTCCAATGTATTTGAGTAAAGTTTCTTGAGAAGATAAATATATACCCAAAATCAAAGCACTTCTTCTAAATTCTTGAGTGTAGCTTTGCACATTTTTCCCTTTAGCTTGTCTAAATTTTTTCCAATCCATAACAACTTTTTTCATGTATGCTAATGGATACAATTGTCTCTTAAGTGCAACAATAAAATCATTCCAAGAGGATAAAACTTTACCATGTTTATTCATGTCCTCTTGAGTTTTGGCTTCCCACCAAATTAGTGCTGCACTTTCCATTCTAAGAGAAACAAGATGAATCTTAGTTTCATCATATTTGATTCTTTGTATCCTAAAATACACTTCAATATTCCAAATCCATTTATCAAATTTCTTAGCATTTACCTCTCCATTGTACATAGGCAATTCAAATTTAATATCAAGCTTAAGCAAGGAGTTTCTAGAGGAATTTTATCATGTTCCTTTGGATAATTTGGAGGTGGTTGTGAAATGGTAGAAGACGTGGAAGATGGAGGTGAAGGAGGTGGAGTGTCACCATTCCCTCCATTGCCTTTTGGAGTTTTATCACCACTATCTTCATTACCCTTTGGAGGATTTGAGCTTTCACCTTGCAACCTTGTATTTCTCTCCTCAAATAAAATTTTCACCATTTTTTTCATATCATATAAATCTTTTATGAAAGTTTCATCTTTTGAAGTAAGAGTTTCATGAATCTCCTCATGAGCCATACTTGGTGAATACCTCCTTGAATCTTGAGGTGATTGTGTAGTTCTCCTTCTTGAAAGTTGAGAACTTGGCTCTACAAGCTGACCTTATCCTCTTGTGAGATTCAACCTTGTAAGCATCAGAAAACAGACACTTACAAACAATTGAACCTTCAAAAACCTATGCTCTGATACCAACTTGATATAAAAATGAAAAGGCTTGAGTCTCTTGAAAATTGCAAGTGTAAATTGTATGTGCTTGGGTAATAGGATCAAGTTACAAACACATAAAAATTAATGAGTTTTTAATTAATAATGAGCAACATAAAAAGTCATAATATCCATCAAAGTAGACACATTAAGACAACAAAATGATAAAGGATTTCACCCCTCTCTTGGGCTACATCTCCTGGTCCAACTTCCAATGGATCAATTTCATTAATGCTCAAAGTGTCAACATCAGTGCTTTACATGCTCATAAGGAAAAATAGATGGCTCCAATGGCTCCATAATGTCCAAAAACCCCTAACTGGGCTCTTACTGCACCTGGTTTGGCCAAAAAATGAGTAGGAATCACTTCTTGGAAGTTTCTCCCAATTCTTTGCTGTCTCTACTCGCCAAAATGCACCTGTGTGACCAACCTAGCTCATGGGATTTTCCCATGACAAAACATCAGCACCACACCTGTTCTTCAAAACATGTCATTCTGTCAAACGATTAGGAGGCATAAGCGCCTTTATCGATGGAGGTGTCAGTCACATGGCCTCCATGTGGCCACATCCTAGTGCTAATTCTAGATTTATTGGCAACCGTTGAACTAACCGTGTGCTAGTGGTAATATTGTTGGAGGGTGTTGTGACCGAGGGATTAACCTTTGGGAAGTAGGCTCGCTATATTGGCCATATGGAAATGGTGGTAAAGTGTGTAACTGAGGGCTGGGGATAAGCCCCGGCCAAAACTCCGCCCACAATAACATTATAGAAAACTTAAATAATTATGAATTGGTATAAGGTTAAGTAATACATGGAAAGAAGGCTAGTATCCTAGCCTACGCCAACACTCTGCCACTTGATCTGAAGGTCGCGAGTTCGACCCCCGCAGACTCCATAAAATTTTGCATGCCATAGGGGTGCCATGTGGCATCCCATGACTCGGCTATGTGGAACCATACTATTCATCACCCTGAATTCCATGTGTCCAAACTCGATTGGTCCATGTACGATCATGCAACATCACCTACCTAGTCACACTGCCATGCAACTATCAACATCACCCTGCCCATGTGTTAGTATGGTCTACACAGTCAATAGTACAGGTTGTACAAACTGTATAGTTAGTAAACATTTTTCCTATTTGTAAAAGTGGACAAAATGTGATATCTCTCGCATATGATGTCCATTTGAACCTTTTCAAGTTGCAATTAAGATCACTTTGATTTTTGAGCATATTTTGATCCCCTGGATCAATAACAATGACGATGATGATGACAATGAAAATGATGATGATAATGATGATGACAATGATGATGATGATGATGATGATGACAATGATGACATTGATGAGGAGGAGGAGGAGGAGGACAATGGAAATGTTGATTATGGTGATGCCAATGATGGCGACGACGACGATGATGATGAAAATAATGATGAAACCTATGACGACAATGACAATGATGATAACTGTGCAAAATGGTTCTGAAAATGATGATGATGATGATGGTGATTGCGATGAAGATGATATGACAATGATGATGATGTTGTTGTTGTTGATGATGATGATAATGAGAAGGATGAAAATTTTGATTACGATGATGATGATATGATGATCATCAAGACAATGAAAATGACGATGATGACGACAATGATGATGATGATTCTTTGGAATAAATTGATCATAGGGGTAAGCAATTCAAAACCAATTAAGTGTTAATATAGGCTACTAACACCATGATTATTGAATAAAGAGTTTATCAAACTGAGACAAATGAAGTAATGACAAGATGTAAGAATAGATTGAAAACAATAGAAAATTGTTACCAATGTACAAGGCATTCAATTGATATCACCGCAGAGGAGATATAAGTATAGGAGGTATTCCCTTCTCCTCCTTGGGAGGGTTCTTTTCGTTCTCGACAAAAAATATCTTCTTTCTCTCTTTGATAAAAATGGTGGCATGAAAAGGTACACTAAATTATGAGATGATTAGCAGTCCAATGCATAAGGAAACTTGAGCTATGGGATAATGAGTGAAATTGAGAGCAATGTGGGTGCTTCAAATCCCAGTTTACCATTATAACTTTTCACTTTGTGTCTCCTCTTGAATGTGTACCTTGAGATTTATTAAATATATCCTCTCTAAGATTTAACTTAACCTTTTCAAAATGTGAATTGAAGTCCTTCAAGTGGTGGAGTGGCTCTGAAGTTAGGTTTTCTCAGATTAAGAAGTTGACTCTACAAACTGGTGTGACATGCATGCAGGCGACGCCATGAATGTGCTTGATCCAACTGATCAATAGTGTCATCATGTTGATAGCAAAAAAATTTCTTTGGGTTCCCGTACTGATGATTTTTACCCACACATACTTTTATGTGAGGTTGCATTGATCTTGCGAATGGTGCGAATTATCTTACAGGAGTTCGTGTTGAGTCACTGCAACAATATTTCCTAAATTTATTTGATGTTTCTAAGTGATTTTTATCAATACTTGTGAGTATGTATTCTTGATGTATGGAACTAATGAATTTTTTAGTGATCGCCTATATTGCTTGGTGAGCATTTTTCAGGTGATAACAGATGCCCCATGATATGTGAGGTTAGGAGTAATGATATAGCTGAAATACATCATTGTTTATTTTATGGTGAAAAATGTTTCCAGTACGAAGATTTTCTCAAGGAAAAAATAAGAACGGTCCTTTGGAGGAAGAAGGGGAGAACTACCTATACAACCATTACCTTACTATAGAAAAAATAATTTTGTACAAATTATGTGGGAATTCCCTGTGCTAGTGTTTGAAAGAGAAGTAAGTTTTACAGTAACAAACATGAATCTTGGAATGATGTAGTAGATGTCAACTTGTTGAAATAGATACATACATTTCCCTCAGGAGAGTTGTTAATGGAATGTGATGGTTCTGGAATGAGAAATTTATTTGAAACCTAGAGTGAACAAATGTGATGGGTGTTCATGACTTAAGAAAGGTTTGGAATAACCAATCAGGTTCATAGGTCTTCAGATGATATTGAGAAATACAACTTTCATGAAGTAAGACCGAGCTTGATATGGAGATGTGTTGATCTCCAATATTAGTGGGTCCTGTTAGCACTAAAAGTTACCCTCAATGCGAGAGGATAAGCCTAGTACCCATCAAAATGTTTGGTGGATGTTGGTTTTATGAGTGGAGATAAAATGGAAAAAACTCAATACATGAATGATTCTAACACATAAACTAGGAAAACAATTCAGAAGGAAGTGAGGGACTCATTAAATTCAGTCAGTGAATTGAGTTTAAGGGCAAGAAGGAGGAAGAATTAGTGAGAAAGTGGACAAGTCTTCCATGGGCATAAGGCTTTAAAGCAGCTTAGTGAAGAAAAAATCAGGCTCAAGAGCACTCTTGAACTCAAGCTTCAGACACTAAAATATGTCACAGGAACATAGTCACAACAACATAATGATCAAACCTACATCACAATGCAACTACGGCAACTTGATTGGATCCTCCATTCCCGAGCCTTTCATCGTAAAATGGAATAAGACAACAAAGAAGCTGAATAAAACCGGTCACAACAATACTGCAATCAACCTACATTACAATAAAACTACAAACCTCGACTGGATCCTCCATGCCTGAGTGTTCTAGCACAATTTTTACATATAAATGAAAGAAGCTGAATTCTATCAATGCAAAAGTCTCAAATTTGATACATAACCAGAGAATAACTCTGGCATAAAAAAATTACAAAATAGGGAGCTTTTCTCAACTAGTTGTTGACCTTAACAAAAATATTGAGCTAAACTACTTATACTCAGCTTAGTCCACCACTACCAGGAGCGTGATTTGGTGATTGCATTCAAAACCTTTCGTCTGTGATTTCTTCTGTCAGAATGAACGTGCATCTCTATGTTTGACTTGAGCTCAGCTCAACATGGGTTTTTCATGAAAATCTATCCATAGGGGTACCTCAGGCTTGACATTTCAGTCTCCATGACCAGACCTTCCATGCATTCTATTTATGGAGTGAGCCAAGGTTTCAACCACTAGTCCTCCCTTCCATTAACTACTTTTCCTTGGGAACTCAACAAGGCTTAATGCCCGGGGGGCGGCCACATGCTACTCTCAGATAGGATGATATATAAACATGTGATTGCAGGGCCGCTCAAAGGTAGTTTGGGTTCACACTTCTTTGATCCCACAATCCACCACCTTTTTCCACATAGCACTTTCTCCATACCATGGTTTCAATTGCGGGACCACTCAAGAAAATTATCACCCGATTATGTTGCGTCCTCGTAATGGACCGTGGCCGTAGATATGGACTCGATCTGCGATCTGGGCACACCTTCCATATTTGGCACCATCGCTAAGTTTAACCGCCCACCAACTTTAGGATCTACCAAAATTGTTCTTTGGGATGGGGCACTAATTTTGGCGCTAAACAATAACACCTCCCAGGGGAATGATATGACATGGAGGCCTGACATCACCATACTGATGGGTTGTGAATGGAGAGGTGACATGTGTCACTTGAAAATAGGCTGAAGGCATGTTTAAAAATTCTTGAAATGAGTGCCATGTGTCAGCGCTAGATGGATGCCATGTGTCATGACTGATAAGGGTACCACATGTCTGCGTTGTCATATGCCACGTACTTGGTGCTCCAGGGCTCAGGCTCCAGCTCCTTTTCCTTTGGCTCCTTTCTAGACATGACCTAGGGATATGACCTTATTCCAATCACGTGATTGCGAGTGCAACAAGGAGTGGTTGAAACCAAACCGCTTTTGACCCCACAATTCACCATGAGGCACCACGTGTCCCCTTCTCAAAACCATGGTTCCGATTGCATCCCACCCTCAAAATTTTAAAGCTTGAGCACCTTCTGACCCCGCAATCGGGCATGACCACTGATGTTGTGATTTCAGAAGAGGACTTTTGATCAACAACTCACATTTGGCGCTTTCAGATCGATGGATCGAATCTACCCTTTTCTAAATCGTCGGTCGTGATTTTTTTCGTGGTTTGGGTTTCAAGAGTTTCAAATCTCAACCTTTCTTTGGCCCCACTTAATTTTATCCAAATATAATGATCTGATGATGCATGGCCTCCGTAGACCAATGACTGCAACAAAGGGGATGAGTTCTTGACCTTAGAGAAAAATAGAAAAGGCTTCGGGTTGAGATTTATTTCAGAAATGAGATCAAGGGAAATCAGGGTGCACAAATGAACATGGGAAAACAAAAAATGATTATACCATTTGAAGGGGGAAAAACTAAATACTTGTCCTGTGAGAGGGGGAGAGAGACAACGCAAAAAATAAAATAAAATACAGACTTAGGTACCAACCACGAACACATACGACTCCAAACAACATCATGTGATAACATTTGGCTCCACATGGGATGGCATGCTCCCTACGAGATGCCAAGAACGTGCAGCCACAATGCCTTAGCTTTGGGTTATGGAGTTTCTTATTAAAACTAAAAATAGAAGAAAAATGGTATTTACAATGGTCGAAAGACAATCATGGCTTAAAAAATATATTTCTTTAGAAAATGCCCATTGACAGGGCCACCCAACACTTCAGAATCCTCCAAGTTCTGAAATTTGTAAGTGTTGTTTGGGAATACCTCAGAAATCTTGAAGGGCCCAATCCACAAGGCTTCGAATTTTCCATGTTTTCCTTTGTCTTGTTTGGGGGCATCCCATTTGAGCACCAGATCCCCCAACTGGAAATCCTCCTTGTTTGTTTTCTTGTCAAAGGCTCACTTTATCTTCTGCTGATGGTCCTGTGCTTTATCAAGCAGTGTCTCCCTGGTCTGCTACACTTCTACTAGTTGCATTATCCTCTTGACCATGTCATCAGGTTCTCCTTGGTAGTCCCGGAGGAAATTTTTCACGGGAAAAGCTAGCTGAGCAGGAAAAATAGCCTCAATTCCATACACCAACTGAAAAGGGGAAATGCCCAATGACCTTTTGGTTGTAACTCTGTCATCCCATAATGAAAACTTTCGCTTTGAATCCCAGGCTTTCTTGTTTTCTTCTAACAGTATTTTGATGATATTTATGAGGCTCTTGTTAGAAGACTCTGCTAAACCTCTTCCCTGAGGGTAGTAGGGAGTAGAATGGACTAGTGTGATCCCATACTGCTCACATAAATTAATTAATGGCTCAACTCTGAAAGAGGAAACATTGTCTGTAACAATCCTACTTGGACAACCAAATCTGGATATGATGTCTTCAGGGAAATTTATGATCACCTTGTGGGAGGCACTCCTTGTAGTGATGGATTCTGTCCATTTGGTAAAATAATCAGTGGCAGTCAAAATCCACCTATGTTGGCCACTTGAGGTTGGGTGGATCTCTCCAATGAAGTCAAGACCCCACTACTGAAAAGGTCCAGAAACCTTTGTAGGCTTCAAAGACAAATATTTGAGCTGCTACTTTCCAACAAACTTCTGACACTTGGCACATGCTCTAATATTTGCACAAACATCAGTAAAAAGGCTGGGCCAAAAATACCTATCTCTGAGGATTTTTTAAGTTGTGGTCTTCCAAAAATGATGTCCCCCATATGAGCTATCACTAAAATTAGTCATAGCTCTTTGGGCCTCTTGTGGGTCCAGACATCTTAATAGAACTCCTAGAGGGTCCTTCCAGTACAAAACTTGATCAATGATACAATACTTGATTTCTTTAGTTTTAAGGCTCTTACCATTTTTTTGTCCAAACCATCTGGAGGCCTCAACTTTTGTAGGAAGTGTATGATGTCTTTACACCAGGTGCATTCTTCTAAGTTGGGGATGTCCTAAGAGTCCTTAACAACAATCCCGGTTAACTGATTTTCTGAGTCTATATTCATGAAATTTACCCCTAATGCCTTGCAATTTAATTTAGCCAGTAACCTAGCTAAACCTTGGCCTTTCACCAATTTGGTGGGTTTTATTTCCAGGTCAAACTCCATAATCTTGGCAGTCCACTTGCTTCTTTTCCCATGTATGTCAGGCTAGATCAATATCTCTTTTATTGAGGCCGAGGGGACATATGAAATAATCTTTGAGTGGAAAATATAGATTCTGAAGGCCTTGAGGGCCTTAACCAAAGCATATGCTTTCTTCTCCATGATGTCATATCTCATTTCTACATCCCTTAGTGCTCTATTGAAAAATGAAATAGGATCCTCCATCCCCTCTACATTTCTTTGTAGAAAAATGGTAGCTATTGTATCAGCTGAAGTGAAAGAGAAAATCATAAATTTTTTAGAATATTCATGGCCAACGAGGACAAGTGCTTCAGACAAAGCCCTCTTGATTTGGTCGAAAGAATTTCTGGACTCAGTAGTCTAGTTCACTTCATTTCCCTTTTTGAGCATGGATGTAATGTATTTGACCAACTCAACAAAATTAGAAATGAACCTCCTCAGAAAGTTGATTTTACCCAAGAAATAATGAACCTCTTTCCTGGATCTGGGAAAAGATAAGCACTGGATAACCTCTACTCTACTTGGATCAAGCTTCACTCCTTTAGCTAACACAATATGCCCCAATAATTTTCCCTCTTGCATGGAGAATAGAGATTTCTTAGGATTGAGAGAAATACCAAACCTTCTGCACTTCAGGAAGACTTTCTTTAGGTGGTGACAATGCTCTTTATCATACCTAGAGCATACTATAATGTTAGCCAGATAGATGACTACAAATTTTTCCCTTTCTCCAATGAAGGCAATGTCCATGGCATGCTGGAAGGTTGCTCCTGCATTCATCAATTCAAAGGGCATTTTAGCATACATGAATGTGCCCCAAGTATTTGTGAAAGTTGTCTTCTCTCTATCTTCAGGAAAGACAAAGATATGATTGTAACCAGAGAATCCATCGACCATAGACATCCTGGATGAGCCAGTTACTCTCTGCAAAATGTTTTCCATCTTCGGCAAGGGGTAGTTATCTTTCTTGGAGCTTCTGTTCATATTTTTGAAATCAACACACAAACTGATTTCCCCATTATTATTCCTCACAGGAACCTAATTAGCCACCCACTCTGAAAACCTAAAGGGGATGATGATCTGTGCATCCAAAATATTCTTCACTTCCTTTTCTATAATCGACAATAGCATGTGATTTATCTGTCTGATCTTTCGCTTGAAAGGTTTGGCATATTATTTCAAAGGGATTTTGTGTTCAATGATGATGGTGTCATATGTTCTCAAATCCTCGTATGTCCAAGAAAACAGATAAGTGAACTCCTTCAAAAGTTTGACATACTCAACCCTTTTCTCCTTTGATAAGCCACTAGAACATTTGACTTATTTGGGATCCTCTTGCATTCCTAGATTGCATTTAGTCACATCAGACTCTTCAGTTGATCCTTCAACTTTTACACCAACATCATTTCTGTTAAACAATCTCTCCAAAGGGACACACCTCTTTGGGATATGGTTGCTAGGAAACTGAACAATATGATGGTTAGAAATTTTATTCATAAAAACATCAACATGAGGGATTTATTTAGAATCCTAATCCTGATCAATATGGATATCATAAAATTCATCCATAGTCTCAAGGAATTTTTTTATATCAATATCATCCTCAAATACATTCCAATGTTTGACATTGTCAGGAATACATGGTCTGTATTTTATCTCCACCTCATACTTGAGTTTCGAGGGCAAAGGAACCTTGAAATTGCTTGCTGAGACCGCCAAGGAATATGCCGCAGAGTTATCCTCCATTGGAACAAATGAGATATTAAAATCTAGAAAGAAACTGTCAATCATATCCCAGACTTCATTTCTATAGGCTCTCAACCTTTGGTGCTTAGCCTGATATAGATTTTTGACTTGATGAACAATTAGCTCAGCATCCTCAAACACTGCTGCTCCTAAACTTTGATGTCTTTGGAAACTCTCAAACCCAAGACAAGAGCCTCATATTCTACCACGTTGAATGCTATTTCAAATTTCAACTTGCAAGACAGAGATATGGTCTCTTGGGTAGGGGAAATAAAAACCACTCAAGCACCAACACCTTCCCTAGAAGAGGATCCATCAAAAAACATTTTCCACACAGAGGTCTTGGGGGGAGGATCTTCACAACATGAAATAGGATGCCTTCTCATCTCAATAGGTGGTTGAGGAACATTATAGAGATGAAATATATTGGTTCCTAAATCAGTATCGACTGAGAAAATGGGGTGGTTGATGGGATTGGCTTCATCACTAATAATGTAGGCATGTTGTGCTCCTCTATAAATCCTTCTATGTTCCCCTCCAAACACAAGGATGGTGGCATATGACAGATCCATTTGCAAAGTTCCCCCTAGTCTTTTGATCCATGATCTAGACATGAGCATCCCAAACTTAGGGGGGAAATCAACTACTACTATATCCATGACCACACTCTTCATTGGAAATTGGAACAAGGAGACAACCAGGTCTTTAATAACCCCGAGGCATTTCACCTTCCTAGAATTGAATGAATATAGGTCGTGGTAGGTTTTGTTAACCTCCAACTTGAGCTCATCCATGAAAATTTTAGGCATGATATTGTGAGATGCCCCTGAATCCATCAAGAAGTTGTGCAATACTTTGTCATGAATATTCAATGATGTTCTAAAAGGAGGTGAGGAATCATCTCTATCCTCTAATAAAGGCCCTATTATGACAGCTGTATTTTCATCTTGGAGGTTGACTGAGTCTATGAAATGAGATGAAGGTTCGAGCTGCAATATTTTAGAGAGGCACCTTTTGAATCCCTTGTGCTTGAATAACAATGAAATAGGTACAGGGATTCTAATATTTTGAATCACATGCTCAAAGCTGAAAGAGTAGGGAGACTTCAGAATCTCCACTTCTAGGATTGGTCTTTTGATCATTGGTGTGGGGGTTTGTGCCTCCTTTTCTTTACCATTGTCTGCTACATCTTTATCTGGCTTCTATGCTCTATTCAGATGATCAGAAAGGTCAAGCTTACCTTCTTTCTTCTTTGACCTCTAGCTATATCTATTTGAACTATTGCTAGTATTTTCCCCCTTTCTTAGCTCATTTAGTTGGTTATTCGTGAGAGAATATTCATATGAAGATTGCGTTAAATGAGGAAATGAGGAGGTTTCTCCAAGACAATGGATTTCAAGATCAACATCTTCCTCTCCTTCTTTGTCAGTAACTAGGTTATTTTGGAGAGGAGATTGAATTCTCTGATCATCCCTATCCATGTTTGTTTGGTCTCTTTGGATGATCTAAGGGGCATTGTTTGATCTTTTGAAGCTACCCCTATTACCAACATTTTTGGGATTCATATAGCTCTGACTTCCTTCCAATTTAAACCTTTTCACCTCAATAGAAAGTGATTTTACCATCTTGATCAATTCATCTTCTAGAGGGTGGGAAACAGAGAAATCGAAGGTTGAGGCTTCAGACTTACCTTTTCTCCTGTCTCTATCTGATTTTCTCCTAAGTTTGTCTTTTGCCAGTATATTAGATTCTACTTCAAGGGTTGCATCTTGCATATGAGCCAACAAGGTATCCCTTCTCTCTCTTAACAGGAGGAAAAGCACAGGGTCAAAAGAACTAGCATAAGTAATCTTGGCAGAGGTTTCAATAGGCTTTATTTCAAGGGGGATATTATTATACATCTTATTGAATCTCTTTGAGAAATATGAAAAAAATTCCCCTTACTTCCTCTTAAGTTCCCCAAACTTCGTAATATAATAAAGAAAATCTTTTTTATCCCCCCAGTGTCTTAAGAGTGCATCATCTAGGGATTCAATCCCATCAATAGATCTAGGAGCCAAACCCCTAAACCATTTCCTAGGCTCACCATCAAGGCTAAGAACAAAATCTATCATCCATACATATTCATTTACAATGATATGATTATCTACAAAACTGTAAAAGGCTGCAAGGTGTTAGTCTACATTTATGCTTTCCTCCCCTGTAAACTTGGGCAACTCCTTAAGGTATCCTTTAGTCGGAAGAGCATTCAAAGGATGAGGTAAAACCAGAGGGGTGTATCTAGCATCTACTATAGCATACATTCTCTTTCTTGGAGGATTAGCACCTGCCATTGGGATGTGAACTAGAGGAGAACTAGGGGAATATGGAATTTGGATAGGTGAGACTGGGAATGTACTTTTGGGAGAAAAAGGAAATGACTGAGTGTTGGGGGAAAAATCTACAGGGATTGAGGGAACAAAGGTTTCCCCTTCTGTAAATGCAACAAATCTAATAGGAGGAGGAGTAGTAAAGCCTGGAGTGGGAAGTATTCTAGGGTCATGGGTCTAATCCACTATACAAATTCAGGGGAAACAAGGGTATCAAATATTTCTCCTTCCAACTCGAGAATAGGAGGGGAGAAATCGATAGAAAAAATCCCAAAATTTAAATTTCTGGAAACTCCAACAGATGGTATAATAGGAGAATTAGAGGCAGCTACTGGAGTTTTTAAATAAGGATTATGAAAATTACCAGAATCACTAGATAAAACAGTTGAATTCCCTTCTTGAGGGGTCCTTACCTTTCTGATAATTTTCTCTAGGTCTGCTTCATGTGTTGGTAGAGGCAACTTTGGAGTGACCTCATGTGTCTGCCTTTAGGATCCACAACTAAAATAGTGGAGTCGCCAGGTGCAAGTTGCAATCTTCTATGATACTGATCTGATGCACCTTCAGAATCATGATTTCTTTGTCATTCTTATCCATGGAAATGTCTTCAACATGTTCCACGGAAATGACACCAAGAATGTTAGCACTAAGATTCACCATCCAATTACAAGAGGATAAGCCTAGTACCCATCATAATGTTTGGTGGATGTTGGTTTTATGAATGGAGGTCAAATGGACAAAACTTAGTACATGAATGATTCTAACACATAAACTGGGCAGGAAATGCATAGGGAAGTGAGGGCCTCATTAGATTCAGTTAGTGAATTGAGTTTAAGGGCGAGCAGAAGGAAGACTTAGTGAGAAAGTGGACAATTCTACCATGGGCATCAGGCTTTCAAACAACTTTATGAATAAAAACTCAGGCTTAAGAGAACTCTTGAACTCAAGCTTCAGACACTGAAATATGTCACAGGAACAGAGTCACAATAGCATAATGAACAAACCTACATCACAATGCAACTATGACAACTCTATTGGATCCTCCATGCCTGAGCCTTTAAGCATAAGAGGGAATAAGACAACAAAGAATCTAACTAAAACGAGTCACAACAATACTGTAATCGAACCTACATTACAATAAAACTACGACCCTCGACTAGATCCTCCATGCCCGAGTGTTTTAGCATCGTTTTTATAGATAAATGAAAGAAGTTGACTTCTATTAATGCGAAAGTCTCAAATTTGATACATAACCACAAAACAACTCTAGAATCAAAACATTACAAAATAGGGAGCTTTGCTCAACCAGTTGACAACCTTAACAAAAATATTGAACTGAACTACTTATACTCAGCTTAGTTCACCACTACCAGGAGTGTGATCTGGCGATTGCATTCAAAACCTTTCGTCTGTGATTTCTTCTGTCAGACTGAACATGCATCCCTCTGTCAAACATGAGCTCATCTCAGCATGGGTTTTGCAGGAAAATCTATCCAAAGGAGTACTTTGGGCTTGACAGTTTAGTCTCCATGACCAAACTTTCCATGCCTTATATTTATGGAATGAGTCGATGTTTCAACCACTAGTCCTCCCTTCCATTAACTTATTTTCCTCAGGAACTCAATGAGGCTTAATGACCAGGGGGTAGCCACATGCTGCTCTTGGATAGGACACTATATAAACATGTGATTGTGGGACCTCTCAAAGGTGGTTTGGGTTCACACTTCTTTGAGCCCGCAATCCACCACCTTTCGCCATGTAACACTTTCTCCATACCATGGTTTCAATTGTGGGACCACTCAAGAAAATTATCGCCTGAGTATGTTGCATCCTTGCAATGGACCATGGTCATAGATATGGAAACGATTTGTGATTTGGATGCACCTTCCATATTTGGTGCCATCGCTAAGTTTAACCACCCACCAACTTTAGGATCTGCCAAAATTGTGCTTTGGGATGGGGCACTACTTTTGGTGTTGAACAATAATACCTCCTGGAGGAATGATCTGATGTGGAGGCCTGACGTCACCATGTGATGTGTCATGGATGGAGAGGTGACATGGGTCACTCGAAAAAAGGCTGAAGGCATGTCTAAAAATGATTGAAATGAGTGCCATGTGTCAGCACTAGATGGATGCCACGTGTCATGACTGATAAGGGTGCCACATTTCTACGTTGACGACTGCCATGTACTTGGTGCTCCAAGTCTCAAGCACTAACTCTTTTTCCCTTGGCTCCTTGCTATATGTGACCTAAGGCTATGACCTTATTCCAATCATGTGATTGAGGGCACAACCAAGAGTGGTTTGAAACCAAACCACTTTTGACCTTGCAATTCACCACGAGGCACCACGTGTCCCCTTCTCAAAACCATGGTTACGATTGTGGCCCACCCTCAAAATTTTAAAGCTCAAGCACCTTCCCACCCTGCAATCAGGAATCACCACTGATCTTCTAATTTTGGAAGAGGCCTTTTGATCAATGAATTAGATCTGGTGATTTTAGATCGATGGATAAGATCTAGCCTCTTCCAGATCGACGATTGAGATTTGTTTCATGGTTTGGGTTTTGGGAGTTTCAAATCTCATCCCTCCTCTAGCCCCACTTGATTTTATCTGAAGCTAAGGATATGATTATGCATGGAATATACAAACCGATGACTGATATCCCTTCAGGTCTTTGGGCTTTGGGAAACTCAAATCTCAAATTTCATTTTCCTCGAGCATGACAATCTTCCGAAATGGAAGATTGTCTGCCATGCGTCCTCCTCAATCAACGGTTTTTCTTCTGCTTTTGGACTTTGGCCCTTTCAACCAAATAAATGACCCTTCTTCTCCATTTTTGATCAATGATCGAGATCTCCTTCGGGTCTTCAGACTTTCCCCTCTCCTCTTTCCTCTAGAGTTCTAGATCTGGCGCCGCGTGTCCATCTTCACATTGACGACTCTCGTCATTTCGGGATTTAGGACTTCGGAAATATCAAATCTTAATTCTTCCCCCAATTGATTTTATCCAAAGCCTACAATCCACTGATGCATGTCTCCCATAGATCAATGACTGCAATCCCTTCAGGTCTTTAGGTTTTGTGAAAATAAAATCCTAAACTCTCGTTTCTCCCGCATGACAATATTCTGAAATGGAATATCGTATGCCACACGTCCTCCTCAATAAATGGTTCTACTTATGCTTAAGGACTTTGGCCCTTTCAACTAGATCAACAACCCTTCTTCTCCCTTTTCGATCAACAATTGAGATCCCCTTTGGGTCTTTGGGTTTTGGGAAACTCAAATATCAAACTTCATTTTCCTCCAGCTGCTTTATCTGAAGTTGGCGATCCACTGACACATGTCCTCTTGAATCAGATGATTGAGAATTACTTCGTACCTTTTTCTTTGGCTCTATACTTTGTGCAAATTTGGAATTCTGAATGCTCATGAGCCATTGATCTGAGCTGCTCCTGGAATATCCGCTGCTGAAAGATTAAACTGCCTATTGCTTGCGTTTTGAGCCCGAAATGGACTTTTATGAAAGTTGCGCTTTGTGTCCATGGACTGTGTGAACAAGGAATTGTACAACTTTATTGTGGGATTTGGAAAACAGGGAGATGAGTGACTGCAACAATGGGGATGAGTGCTTAAATATAGAGAAAAATAGAAAAGGCTTCGGGTCGAGACTTCTTTCAGAAATGAGATCAAGGATAATCATGGCACACAAACAAACAAGGGAAAACAAAAAATGATTTTACCAGTTGAAGGGGGAAAAACATAAGACTTGTCCTGCGAGAGGGGGAGAGAGACGGAAAAAAAATTAAAAAAAATATAGACCTAGGTACCAACAATGAAGACATACAACTCCAGACAACATCATGTGATAATAGGTCCAATGGAAGCAGAGAGAAATGATGAATCTCTCTGTTCCATCCAAAATTCATCACTAAACGGAATGAGAATCAAGATATTGCACTAGTCCTGGAAACTGAAGTTGAGGTCGACATGAATTGGGCCGCGACTACAAGGAGCGATGTGCTCCTGGAAATATACTAATGAGTATGGTATAAGATATGGATTTTGAAGGGTGATGATTGTTTGTTAAATGTATATGATTTTAGTAGGAAATGAGACACAATAATTCCCTTAGTTGGGGAAAAAGCAATTGCTGGGAAAGGTGGCATTTGACTATTCAATGAGACAAAAACATGTTTTGAAGTCAGGGGGATAGTCAAGTAGTGGCCATATATTTTTGAATTATAACTCAGAGTGACGAGGCTGCATATATGGGTGTTTGATGAGTAAAATATTGGGGATATTGACAAAGGGTATTAGGATACTTGAAGTTAGACCGATGGAATAAGTTTTTGTAGAAATGGTTTTTGTTAAATGAATTCCCCAACAAAAGGTGGCAAGGCCTGCCACTAGGTGAGGTTCCATCGGGTGCAATGGCCTATGTTTCTTTACATGTGGAAAAATAAAACAAAACTTTATAGAATCCAAAAAAAAATTAAATATCTTGGGTTAAATGTGCATGCATAGAAATATGTGCTTCAGTGAAATTATGGATTGGCCTTTTGGGGGAAAAAGTAC
>JASDQU011375499.1:0-24408 GCA_032191745.1 Picea mariana | reverse complement strand
TTTCCTATGGCTTTTATCTTTTACCAGCTGCTTTTACCCCCTGGGCCTTTAGCCCCTTCTTCCCACAAGACAAGATGTAACCCTCAAAGGTCATCCTAATGGCCAGACTAGGGGAATGGGATGGATGAGCGGGGTATAAGATGTAAATATGATAAGATGGTGGGAGCGGACGATGACTCTACAAATCCCCTTTGGTGGCTAACCAAGACCCATGAATATCAGCTTGCTAAGTTACCCAATAAATCACCCCAACAATGGTCAAGTGGATTAGTGTAAGATCTAAGCAGTCATCAGACATGAAAGGAACCTAATGCATATATAATAAGGTTATAACAATCAAATATGACACATACCATCATACCTCGGGCCAATTACCTCATGGAGCAAGAGTCCTCTCCAATGCAAGCCCAGGCCAGTGGTGATGGAAACTGCTACTGCTGACAGGACAAATCTTACGAAGAAAAAGAGAGATGGGCCCTCCAGGGCCATGCTCAAGTCAATCTCTCTCTCGGTACTCCATGTCTAGGACCATGTGGGCCTCGAGACATGATCTCCTAGTTATCCCTAGATATCGGGGATAACATGACATACATAAATGCATTTAGTACATTATAATAATAATTAATCATAACAATAACATATAAGCACATATAGGTTTTACATAAGTAAACTACCCCCAAAAGTCATGTCTATTCAACACATGACTATTCAATGTGTATATATAACTTCACTTGCTATTCAACACATGGCTATTCAATGTGTATATATAACTTCACTTGCTATTCAACACATAACTATTCAATGTGTATATATAACTTCACTTGCTATTGTACAACATGTTATTCAATATCATGAAATTGTATTCAATGTGTATATATAACATCATGGGCTTCAACAAAGGCTTCCATCATGAGTAGATTTATGCCATGAACTAAGATCAATGCATGGTGGAATGATGTCCTTAGGGGTTTTTCCCAACTATAAATCAACCGAGATCATCAAAAATTTGATCAAAATATCAAATTGATGTGAACTCTAACTTTCGATATCATCGAATTTCGATAACTAGTGGGTCATTTGCTACAAGATTAGACAACTCCTTGGTTTATGTGGTTCAATAGGACAAAGAACTACACTAAACTAGCCAATGTTTATTATGAACTTTTTTGAAAGATTTCTAAATATCAACTAACTTAACAAAAAATGTTGAAATTGTAGCTATGGTCGTTCTTCATAATATTTATTATTCGTCTCGTTTTTATTGTAAAGCATATTTAAATGCTCGAGACATGTAAAAGCTATTTTCGAGTCAAACCCTCATTTGTATTTTTGAGAGGCATTTTTTTGTAAATTTAAATTTTGTATTTTGGCTCATTGGCACCTCTCCAAGTCAAGTCAGCCTTATTGAAGAGACAATTCACCCTAGACAGATCACTATATATTGATGGAAGAATCTCTCATTTGGACACACTCAAATCACTCCCTCAAGCGAGCTACTGGGCAATCCAAGCGAAGATCTTTTTAGCATCTTTTCGTCCTTCTCCTTCTCTTCTTCAGCTCGCACGTGGGGGATCTCCTCTCTCTATCAGTTCACATGTTTGACGGATTCTCTCTCTCTCTCTCTCTCAGTTTGCAGATTTTTTTCCTACTACTGTTATTATTGTTGTTGTTGGGCCAAGTTTGCCTTGCTGCTACTGATCTGGGGGTCTAGGGTTTGACTTGGAGGAGGAAGCTAGGTGTGACCATAGTCCATAGTCTATATGTATCTCTTGTTGTATTTCAAAGATTTATCTAGTGAAAGGTTATGCTGGATTTTTCTTCCCTATGAGGGTTTTCCAAGGATACATCGTTGTGTCTATATTTGCTATATTGATCTACTGTTGCACTGTATTTGTATCATTGAATTTCTAAAGTGTAATTGCTTTATGCTAAGATAAAAGTAAGAAAATAAATATAACATCATAAGTAATTACCAGTTTTCAGAAATAAAGTACTATTATCCATTGTACTTGAACCCTAATAAGACAGTGCTTGAAGAAATCTAGAAGAACACCTTTCTTGATATTGTACAACAATGTCTTTAGTCTTGAAATCAGAGAACAAGCTAGAGGGAGCTACTTGTTAATGTTTTGGTAGCTGCGGGAGGTATTAACCTCCATGGATAAACCTTTGACTAGAATATAATATTTCGGAAGGAGGAGAAAACCTAAACAAATGTGTGAAAACCCTCGAAGACAAGTCAACTCAGCAGAATAAGTAATATTGAAGTATTATATGTAGAAAAGGACAGGTCTGCCCTGCTTGAAGGGACACTTGTTCACCTGGCCAGATTAGTATAACTATAAATAGAAGGCACTTTAGCTCATTTGGTAAAAACACACTCACTCAGTTGGTGCGCATTTCTTAGAAGTGCAGTGGCAGTAGAAGTAGTGCGCAAGTTTGGAAGAGGAGCGACAACAGTGGAACAATTGGAGTTGCATCTAGGGTTTATGATCTTGCAACAACAACAAACCCTAACATGTTTGTTCAGGCACTTTAAGTGAAGCGTTTGGCATAATTCTTGGATATCTTAGTGCACCCTAACCCAGTGCACTCCTGGTGCCCTCAGCTATCAGAAACGTCAAAGTTGAATTTTTGGGTCAAAGTGAAAAGACTGGTAAAGGTCAAAGTCAAAGACAATCATGACTTCCTCCATGAAATCAAAGTGACGTGGCAGAAGCATGGTCTCTTGGTAGAGCATGGAAGACAAGGATTGGCATCACCTTGCAAAGAACAAAGGGAAAAATTATGGAACCACATACTGAAGAGTAGACATCAACGGATGAAGAGTTTGATTTTTGGAGCTTCCAAGCACATGAACATGGAGTATGCAAGATACCAGATATATTAAATATGCAGAACATAAATGAAATGTTAAAAATGACAGAATAACAGTCAAATATCCAGCATAATCTTCACAATACACAGAAATGATATACGAAATAGCAGCAGAAATAGCACTTTGATTCAGATAGCAATGTTCACAGGCCTCTTCGAGGGGGCAACCTCCAGTCGAGCAGCACTCTGTTACAATAATCTCCAAGCTAGGGTTCTCATACCCTCGCCTCTTATTTATACTAAATATGTCTATTAAGAGAAGCATCTAGAGGAAGATCCTTCTAGAAGAGGAAGCTTCTATTAGGTCTTCTTACATCCGCCTTATTCTATTTTATTGAAAGGCCTTATTAATATTGACCTTTATTACATCCGAATACATTGATCTACCTATGTGCGGGTTAGGACCTTAACAGAGTAGGAGAAACAATAAAAAGCAACTACTGTAGATCTGAATCTCTGGAAAGAGAAGGGATCTTTGTCCAAGAAGCAATCATAGAGCCAGAAAGATCTCAAATCTAATACATTCAAATGAACAACACACTATCCACGTTGGAAAGAATACTTGTCTCGAAAGAAAAACAACTCAAGCAGAACAATAGCCAGACTCCAGGTTTGCATATTAGGTTTGATATTTTTATTATTATTGCTTAAGTGAGTATTGCAATCCTTTAGATTTTATTAATGCTAGGAACAAATGAATACCTAGTAGCATGTACTATTAATATAAATGTGTATTTTACTTAATTGCAATATGAACTAACATCTCCTCTAGGAGATGTTTCTTTTTCTTGTTCTCAAGCAGGACACCTTGGTAATGCTATAATGAATTACCATGAAATTGGTACGTTCTTATATAAAATGTTATTATATTGGAAATACATTTGCTTTTGTTGTTCATGTTTCGGGTAGGTTATCCTACATATTCCAAGAAGGTTACCACAGAAAAGCAAGACTTGAAAGGACTTAGAGGGAGTTAAACTTCAGAGGGAGTCAATGATCAAGAAGAAGCAAGGTTTCATGACACTTTGTAGGATGCATAGGGGCATGCAGTAGATGGAAGCGTGGTTTGAGGATTCTCTCAGTTAGAGGGAGTTGATGGCAGAATTCAAAAAGAAGGATCTTGTAGGCCTTTGTGTCGAGTTGTAGGCCTTTGTGCCGAGTTCTAGGCCTGTAAGCCTTCGTGTTGAGTTGTAGGCTTCATGTCGAGTTGTAGGCATTTGTGTTGAGTTGTAGGCCTTTGTGCCGAGTTGTAGGCTTCATGCCGAGTTGTAGGCCTTATGTCGAGTTGTAGGCATCACGCCAAGTTGTAGGCTTTATGCCGAGTTGTAGGCTACTCCAGTGAGATGGTCTGGTATGTCGAGTTGTTGCTACACTAGTGAGACAATCTGGTACGCTTGTGGCATGATCGAGAACCTGTTTGGTTGTGATGGTGTTGCTCGTAATATGATCTGGGTGATCATGAGATAGCCTGTGTAGCTTTGGTGATGTTATTGGTCTGCAAGACCATGTGAGATGGATGGATAATGATGATAGTAATGATGATACTCACGACATGGATGTAGCCATGGGTGAGTATGTCATGCGGGTGTATCCCATGACGATGATGGTGACACACACTACGAGGTGTAGCTTTAGTGTTCTCTAGCGGGTTGTGGCCCCTAGACGAGATTGTTAAGTCCACATGGGTGTAGTCATGTGTGACGTAATGTTGCTACCAGTAGCATGGTCTCCATAATGATGTCGAGAGGATCATGGCATAGCAAGCAAGGCTATGAAGACCAAAATGGAACATCATGGTTAAATACCTCCCTAGCTAAGAGGGAGTGTTGATGTTTTGGTAGTTGTGGGAGGTATTAACCTCCATGGATAAACTTTTGATTAGAATAGAGTATTCTAAAAGCATGAGAAAACCTAAACATATGTGTGAAAACCCTGGAATACAAGTCGACTCAGCAGAATAAGTAATATTGAAGTATTATATGTAGAAAAGGACAGGTCGGCCCTGCTTGAAGAGACACTTGTTCACCTAGTCAGATTAGTATAAATAGAAGATGATTTCGCTCATTTGGTAAAAACACACACTCAATTGGTGCGCATATCTTAGAAGTGCAGTAGCAACAGAACTAGTGTGCAATTTTGGAAGAGGAGGAGCAGCAACAGCTATAGTGGTGCAACGCACTCTTGTTCGGCCTTTTGGTACTCTTACTTGTGTCCTACCTTGGAGAAGGTGTGCTCTCTTGGTTTATCTATTGGTTCTAGTCTGGCTTCCCATAATTATTCTATCTAACAAAGGTTAAGGTGCTCGGGGGTAGCTTTGAGCCTATGGTTGGGTGACAATGGTGTAGCATTGTCTATGGTGAAACGAGCACAATATTCTAACACTACTAACTTTAGAACGTGGAAGACAAGGGTAGATCTTATTCTTGCTAAGAACAAGGTCTTGGATATCGTAAAAGGAAATGTTGTGGAACCACAATGTGAACAAGGAAAAGAGAAGGATCCTCAGCATGTTGCAGCAATGTAGAAGTTCAAAGACAATGACCCCAATGCTATGAGTATCATTGTGGACTCCATCAAAGACCACTTGATACCTTATATAGTGAATCTTGACTCATCCAAGAAGATGTATGATGCCCTAACTAATCTCTATACAATTAGAAATGTTGGTCAAATGATGGGTTTGCAGAATGAGCTATGTGGCTCCAAGATGGCGAAGGATGATACAATAACCTCATACCTTTTGAGGATCTCTCAACTAAGAGATCAACTCCAAGCCATTGAAGAAGCCATTGAAGAAAAGGAACTTGTGACTATAACACTCGATGGTCTTCCAAGATAATGGAATGCATTTGCTTCAAGTATGAACACAAGGAATTTCCTACATTTGAAGAACTATGGACTTGTTGCGCTCAAGAGGAATCAAGGATTACCTCTCAAAACCAAAAGGAAGAAGATGCCCAAGAATATGAAACAAGATTCAAGAAGAATGGAAGCAAGAAGAAGTTTGGATTTCAAAACAAGAAATCTGGAAAGAAAGGAAAAAGAGATATGCCAAACGTACAATGTTATGGTTGCCATTAATATGGCCACTACAAAGATCAGTCTCCTAAATTAGCCAAGAATAACAAGAGAAGACACCATGCATTCATTGCTAATGTAAATGATGAGGAACCATCAAAGAAAGATCAAGAATGAAGGAACATATTACTTCTATTATTCATCCCTTGCAGGATATTTTGAAGAAGATGAATTGTGGCTAATTGATAGTGGAGCTTCTATACATATGACTGGTGAATGTGTAAATCTATCAAGCATGATGGAAAAGAGAACCTCTCATAGAGTGGATCTTGGAGACAATAACTCATATGCAGTCAAGGGAATTGGAAAGGCGTCCATTGAGTTGAAATCAGGTAACAATGTTCATCTCAATAATGTTTTATATGTACCTGGTTTAAAGAAGAATTTGGTCTCCATTTCTGGTCTAGAAGACAAAGGAGATAGAATAGCCTTTGTGGATGGAAAAGTGCTCGTATGGCTTAAGGGCTCAAGCATAGACAATGCTAGAACCATTGGAGTTTGTGAAGGGAGACTATATAAGCTCCTAAATCAAAGTGCTCAAGCTCTTGTACACGAAGAAGTCAATCCTAGCGAGTTGTGGCATAGAAGATATGTTCACCTTCATTATCAAGCTTTTTCATCTCTAAAGAAAATGGTAGTAGGTGTACCAAAATTACAGTCAGTACATGAAGGTGTATTGGAAAAAATATAAAGAGGCCATTCCCAAGTAGTAAAAATAGATCCAAAGAAATCTTGAATTTAATACACTCAAATGTATGTGGACCTATGCCAGTGAAGTCGCTAGGAGGCTCTCATTACTATGTAACACTTATTGATGATTTCTCAAGAAAGACTTGGTTATACCTGTTGAAAACCAAAGATGAAGTATTTAACAAATTCCAAGAATTCAAAGCAGAAGTTGAAAATTTGACAGGTAAGAATATTAAAACTCTTGATAATGGAGGAGAATACACCTCCAAAGAGATTGTTTATTTTTGCAAAGAAGTTGGGATTAAGAGGGAGCTAATTTTCCCACATAATCCTCAACAGAATGGTGTGGCAAAAAGGAAGAACAAATCTATTGAAGAATCTGTTAAGGCAATGATGAATGACCATAATCTATCCATGTTCTTATGGGGAGAAACAACTATGGAAGCCTTGTATGTTCATAATAGAAGCCTTCATCGAGTATTGAAGGACATGACTCCAGAAGAGGCTTTCTCTGGAAAGAAAAGTGTTGAACACTTGAGGATATTTGGCTATCCAATGTATGTTCATGTTCCTAAAGAAAAAAGGAAGATGTTGGATCCTTTAGGAAGGAAGGGCATATTCATTGGATACAATGAGCCATCAAAAGCCTACATAATCTACATCCCAGGTCAACAAAAGGTCGAAGTCAGTAAGGATGTGACTTTTGATGAGAAGATTACTTTTAGGAAATCCATTGAAGATTCCATGGACTCTAATGAAGAAGAGGAACATGAAGTTCCCCAAGAAGAAATCACAGGTTCACCAAAACATCTTAATGAAGAACCACATGAACTTGTAGATCCAACTAATGTTCCCAAGATCAAGAAGAGACCTGCATGGCTTGAATCCACCTTACAAGAAGTAGAATACATAAAGCTCTAAGTGGTACCTTCAAGGAAAGTAAGAGACTCAAGGGACTCTCTAGTTACATGACACTCAAGACAAAACTTGTGAATGCAAAACCTTCCACCTTTGAAGAAGTTGTCAAGCATAAAGAATGGAAGGAAGCCATGATGAATGAATATCAATCCATCATGAAGAATGATGTATGGGATATTGTGCCAAGACTTGAAGGGAAGTTAGTAGTGACTTCAAAGTGGATCTATAAGATCATGCATGCAATAAATGGAAGCACTTATAAATACAAGGCAAGGTTCGTGGCTAGAGGTTTCTCCCAGAAAGAGGGAGAAGACTATGATGAGACGTTTGCACCTGTTGCCAGATACATTTCTATCAGATCCATTATCTCTCTTGCAACCTCTATGGATTGGAGTCTTCACCAGATGGATGTGAAGACAACTTTTATGAATGGAGTAATTGAAGAAGAAGTGTATCAAGCAACCCCAAGGTTTTGAGGTTCACTCTAGAGAGTCTCATGTTTGCAAATTAAATAAGACCTTGTATGGACTCAAGCAAGCTCCAAGAGCTTGGTATGTGTGGATCGATAGTTATTTGACAAGACTTGGATTATCCAAGAGTTATGCAGATATGAACCTTTACTTCAAGGTTGTGAATGATTGACCTGTGATTTTGCTACTATATGTTGATGACTTGTTTCTAACAGGTGTAGAGCCTCTCATTCTTCAGTGTAAGAGGGAGCTAGCCTCTGAATTTGATATGAAGGATCTTGGTCTTATGCCCTATTACTTGGGATTATAAGTATGGCAGAAGCCCGGAGAAATCTTCCTTGGTCAAGGGAAGTATGTTGTGAAGATCCTTCAAAGATTTGGGATGATGGATTGTAAATCCATGGCCACTCCCATGGTGACGAACTTGAAGAAGTTGAGAGACTCAGATTTCATGCCAATAAATGTGTCCATGTATTGGCAATTGATTGGCTCACTTATGTATTTGGTAAATATTAGGTCGAACATATGCTTTGTTGTGAATACATTGAGCCAGCTCCAGGTGGAACCAAGACATGAGCATTGGATAGTTGCAAAGCATAATCTCAGGCATCTACGTGGGACGTTGAACTATGGTTTGAGATAATCTCAAACAATGATGTACAACTACAAGGATATACATATTTTGATTGGGCAGGGAGTGCAGATGACAGAAAGAGCACTTCAGATGTATGCTTTAGTTTGGGCTATGCTATGATATCTTGGACTAGCAAGAAGCAGAAGTTTGTCACACTTAGCACTGTAGAGGCAGAGTATATCGTAGCTTATGAGGAAGCAATGTGGCTCTGTAAGTTGGTTTCTAGATTCAACCGTGATATATTGTGATAATCAAAGTTGTGTGAGGCTTTCAGAGAACCTGTTGTTCCATGATAGGTCAAAGCACATTGAGATCAAATACTACTATCTCCGTGAAAGAGTCCAGAAGGGAGAAGTGACCAGTTCCCCTATTTTTACGTGTCACTTTGCCTGGTAATAAGCTCTAGTTCTTATACACAAAGATGAGCAAACAATTGACATTTTCTAAGCCTCTGTCCAAGACGAATTTTCTACACTTCAGGGACAAGCTAGGGATTGTGGAGATTTCTCCCTTGGGAGAGAGGGAGTGTTGATGATTAGCATCATGGATAGTCATTGTGCTAGTGGACGATTAGTCCAGGATGTGCAGATTGTTGGTGGACAGTCTCGTGGTGGAGAATGGTCCAGGTTGTGCAGATTGTTGATGCACCATGGGCGGGTATTTTCATGGTGGAAAATGGTCCAGGATGGTCATTCTCCTTGGGCTCACATGGTAGAGGGTCACTCTATGACCCATCTAGTGAAGGACCGATCAGGTTGAATGGTTTGTCTCTCGGTGACATCACAACTATAGGAGGTTGGTGTAGGACGTTGATCTCTAAGACACACATGAAGAGAGGGTTACTCCATGACTTTTGTGGTGTTGTGATTAAGGATTGGTCCGAGACGTGTGGTCTCAGAAGCCCATTGTGTGGCTTTCAACATCTGTTGAGACGTGTTTTCTTCTATGGAGGGTTACTCCATGATCCATATGATAGAGGGTTACTCTATGATTCATATGGTTAGAAAAATGGTCTCAATAGCCCATGACGTGGCTTTCAGCATCTGTGAGGACGATTATTCTTCTGTGATCCATATGATAGATGGTTACTCTATGATTCATATGGCTAGAAGAATGGTCCTGGTGGTCACCAGTCACTCTATTGAGTGTGTGAAAATTGTGCGTTACGCAAGGTTTAGCACCTGACATATTCAACATCATGCCTAGTTACTCAGCTTGAGTATGGCTAGAGGGTTACACCATGAGATGATGTAGATGATGATTATATGTCATGAAAGGTTGTTGCAAGTTATGCAAACGATGATATTTTGATGTAACCTTTCACTAGATAGATTTGTCAACTTGAGTACAGATTAGGTAGTTGTTATAAATACCTCCCTAGTTAAGAGGGAGTGTTGAAATTGTAACTAAGGCGGATCTTCATAATATTTATTATTGGTCTTGTTTTTATTGTAAAGCACATTTAAATGTTGGAGACATGTAAAAGTTATTTTCAAGTCAAATACTCATTTGTATTTTATAGAGGGAAATTTTCGTAAAGTTAAATTTTGTATTTTGGCTCATTGGCACCTCTCCAAGTCAAGTTGGCCCTGTTATCGCACAATCTATACTTGCCCAAAGCCTAAAGGCAAGTAGGCCTAGATTGGCGTACGAAGGTTTCCCTGTCACTGTCACCCCAACAGGGTACCTCTTTCTCTTTAGGAGGAGGAGAAAAGACCAGGTAAAACCACCCCTCTCTCTAGGTCACTCAAGGAAAGAAGTCACTTGGTAAAGTTCAAGGGGTAAATGGAAATGAATGGTACGTGGCCTTTACCAATGAAACATCAAACGTTAGCAAAAATGATTTCAATAATTATGATCACTGACTTCTTAGATAAATTATGTGCTACTAAAACAAGTTATATAAAACAAAGATAAAATTATAGTAGCAACAATGTATTCGTAAATTGCAAGTTATGATGACAAAAATGATATAAAGACTTTACAATTTGATACTACTTTGTCACTTCCAATTTCAAGATTAAAACAAGTCAATAAGTGACTTCAATGGGTTGTCAAAACACTTGTAACAACAATAAAATAAATAATGATGACAACAACAAAACCACTCCAGAAAAGTACTTAAGTTAGGCAATTACACAACTATTTCAACACTTATTGATTATAGATTGCCTAGTACAAGTTCTGGGTGATCTATCAATCAACAAATTTGTTTAACAAGCTATCAAAAGTGACTGCAACAACATCAAATTAATAATGATGAAAGCAACAAACAAGCTTCAGAAGTGTACTTTGTTGAGGCAATTGAACATACAATTTAGCATTAATTGATAATAGCTTGCCTAGTACAAATTCTGGGCAGTTTATAAGACAATTAGCAGGATGATATTGGCTTCAAATAATGGTTGTAACAGAGGTTACAACAACAACAAATCAGTTATTAGTATTTCTAGACTAGGTTAGCAAGTTAGTTCAGGTTAGTAGGAGCTTCAAGGAAGAGAGTTTGAAAGTTGTTTTGATCAACCTTCCAACAAAAGAGAGATAAGAGACTAGTGCCTTTAGGATTTATGGAGTCAATTATATCAGCACATTAACTTGGAGAGACAACAATGATTATACTTGTCTAAAATATAACAAGGTGGAAGCTTGAGAAGTAGTACCTTAAGTTCTCAAGCACCAAGCCGCAAAGAGAAGGTTCAACTAGGGTGTAGGCACTTCTACGCCCTAGTGATTTCTCCTATCCTTAGACTCTTGAAAAATATTTAATGCAATAAGAACTAGACAAAGCTTGTAAACTGCTAGCACTTCAGGGCTCTAGAAGTTTTTCTAGACAAGATCTTCTTAAGCAAAACTAGCAAAATAAAGAGCAAGAAAGAAGCACTTTTCTTACTCCTAGGGTTTCAAGCAAGCAATTTCATAATCTTACATATGAACAAGTAAACATACCATAGACATTTATCATGAAATGAAAATTTCAGATTTACTTGCTTCACCAAGAATAATCAAGCACAAAAACCCTAGATTTGCCAAAATTTCTCCAAGAAATGATCCAAAATGCATCCAAAATAGCCTCCAAGCAAGTGTGTCGTGGTAATTTCATCCAATAACACCTCTTTAGGGTGAAAATTTCAGTCCTCCCTCTTGTGAGAGGTGAGTTATGATCAAAATGAATGTCACTTTTTGTTTATTTATACAAAAAAACTACCTTCATTAAGTTTTAGGTCAAAAAAGACGGGCCAACCTGGCCAATTTCTTACAAAATTAAATTCTAGACAAAATAAAATAAATTTGCATGTAAAGACCCTCCTTGGGGTGACATCATGCCCTTCTAGGGTGAAGTTGGAACTCTGTCATGGAACGTTGGGCTTCGGGAGTGAAACGTTGGGTCTCCAAAGGCCAAAACCCTACCCACACATGCCAATAACCTCAGGATTACCCCCAGGGTGACAACCACTGCATGTAGAAACGTACAGGGCTGCATGGGTGACGTCCAAGGCCTCAAAAGGCCAACGTTCAGGTGGGAAATGCACATCCTYCTGGATCTAGGTCCACTAAAGTGCCTCCAAAGGCAACATACTTCTTCTTCCTGACAAAACCCCTTCATCTTCATCTTGCCCCCTAGTTGAGGTCTCAACATCCATCAAATGGGATTTGAGCCTTCATGAAGCTCTGAGCTAGTCATCTCTCCATGTACCTATTCACCGGGCAAGGTCCTGCAAAGACAAAAAGTATGCCCTCCAGGGGTCCATAAGTCACATGAATCATAATACGTAAATCACATCTAATAATTAAAACACCCAAACATGTAGATTAATTCCCCCTAAAACCAAACAAATGCTCAAAATGTTATGCAACTTGACAAGTCTAGGGTTTGGAATGGTCTCARGGTGTCCTATTTGGCTAATCTTCCTTAATTCAAGGTCGTTTCCCCAGTGGAGTTTGATCCAAATCATGCAAGCGTATGAGGTGGTGAAGGGAAAAACTTTGGGCATGGGGTGCATGTGATAGCAGGGAAATGCAACACTCACTTATGGGTGTCTTTGTTGAGGGTGAGTTGCACCATGTCATGGATGCAAATGTTTCCAAGCCCACTGATTGTCATTTATTCTTTTTATATTTTCTTTCTTCTTTTAGCTTTCTTTCTTCATGCTGCAAGGAAAGATTTGATGGCCATTGCCTTGGCTTAATGACCAACTAGTGTCAGTGTCAGTGTCACCCACAAACATTTCATGGAAATGAGAAGGCTAGCTCATAATGAGACCCCCTTTTTCTTGGCCATGCAACCAAGAGTCACTACCCTAGCTTGGTGACCAGTTGGGTGGTAGTGTCAAACCGCTAGATGTTCATGGTCATGATAGGTCGGCTCACGATGAGACCTCCAATCTACCAACAAATGCCTTGAGTATTTTATTCATATGTGGGTCCCCTTTTCTTCTTGAGAAGTGTTTCAATGCTTTCTCGGGGATCTCTGGGCAAAGCATCTCGAAGGTTTAAATTCGGCTCTTAACTTTTGACAGCTACATTTCCCCTAGGCTTTTAGCCCCTTCTTCCCATGAGGTAAGGTACAACCCTTTCCAATTGGAGCCTTCCCCAATGCCCAAAAATGTGGATAGATGTAGTGGATAAAGATAGAAAATGGTAAGTATGGAGGGAACAGGCAATGACTCTTTAGAGATCCACTAGGTAACAACCTATCCTAAAGGGAAACCAACTTACTAGGGCACCATGTGACCCTCCCATGTTTGAACAAGGCAAAGAGCATAAAGTCAAGCAAACGTTATGAAATCCAAAAAGATTCAATGCAACATGTTTAAATGTTTTAAAAATTGTAGTGATACATACCATGATACCCAGACTTATTACCTCATGGAGCAAGACTCATTGTCGTTGCAGGACCAGGTCGATGTGATAGATATTGTTGTCGATGGTATGTGGGATCTGATGCGGAAAAAAGGGGCCCTTCGGGGCCATGCTCAAGTCATCTAGCTCTCGGCACTCCATGTCTAGGACCTGTGGGCCTCGAGACATGATCTCCTTAGTTACCCCGAAGTTTGAGGGTAACAGGCCCCATTGAAGAGACCCTTCACCCTGGAAAAATCATTGTATATTGATGGAAGAATCTCTCATTTGGACAGACACTTAACTCACTCTCTCAAGTGAGCTACTAGGCAATCCCCGCGAAGTTTCTAAGTATCAAAGCAAAGATCTTTTGAGCATCTTTTCGTCCTTCTCCTTCTCTTCTTTGTCTCGCACGTGTAGGATATCCTCTCTCTATCAATTCACACGTGTGATAGATTCTCTCTCTTAGTTCATAGATTTTTATCCTACTACTGCTACTGTTGTTGGGCCAAGTTTGCCTTGTTGCTACTGATCTAGGGGTCTAGGGTTTGACTTGGTGGAGGAAGCTAAGTGTGACCATAGTAGAGAGTCTCTATGTATCTCTTGTTGTATTTCAAAGATTTATCTAGTGAAAGGTTACACTGGGTTTTCCTTTCCCTTGAGGGTTTTCCCAAGATACACATTTGTGTCTATATTTGCTATCTTGATCTATTGTTGCATTGTATTTGTATTGTTGAATTTCTGAAGTGTAATTGCTTGATGCTAAGATAAAAGTTAGAAAAGAAATATAACATCATTATAAGTAATTACCAATTTTCAGAAATAAAGTACTATTATCTATTGTACTTCAAAATTCAACAAAAATGACCTTGTGCAAATTCTAAAAACTATAGTTGCATCAATATCACTTAAGTATTGAAGTTAACAGTGGCATTGATGACCAAGGGCAACTTCAAGTTGAACTTGGTTTCAGATGTGTTACAATGAATCTCGAGGTCAATCCTTTACTTTAAAAGATAAGTTGTTAAGCACTCCATCCATTAATAAACTTTTAGTTCCTAAATGTCAAATCAATGACAATTCACCAAAGATTGAAATGACCTTCCTTTAAGATCCCATCTCGCCAACTAAATCCAAAGATCTTGCAATATTTTTTGCATCATTTTCTACTCACTACTCAAATCCATGTCATATGTTCAACATTCTCGTAATTTCTCTCATAATATACTTGTTTCCCATCTTCATGATAAATAAAAGGTTTCATGTACTAGATCAAAAAAATCATTTCTTGTCAAACTCTTGGTTGAGGTTTATCATTGGCATCAATCCTTGATCATACTTGAGGATGAAAAATCTCAAGAGGGGTAGCATGTAACATACATAAAAGCATGTTATGTTATAATAATAATAATAACATATAAACACGTTAATTGAACATAGGGAAAGTTCCCCCAAAGTCATGTTGATTCATCATGTGAGTATTCAATGTGTATATATAACGGCATGTGTTATCGTATAACAACATAAGATTCAATATTATCAAACTATATATTTTATCCTTCATGGATTATATGGCTTTGTCCATTTTATTTTAATTTAATAAAGGCCCGGCATGAGTATCCATTAAATTATATATTTTATCCTTCATGGATTATATGTCTTTGTCCATTTTATTATAATTTAATGAAGGCTCCTCGTGAGTATCCTTCGATACATCACAAGGCAATAAGTTTTACTCCTCAAGTGGGCCATTATCCCAAGATGAAAGCTTGGGTTTTATATTAATAAAATCAAAGGTATTGCTTTTCCCTTAGGTGTTTTTCCATGGATTTTTACCTAGAAAATTATGTGTACAAATGTGTATGGTTTCCTTATTATGCTTTCGTTGATTCATTTATTTAGATCGTTAAATCTCAATTGTTATTTTATTCAGTAAATTTGCTTAATGAGTTTATTGCAGCAAGGGTTTGCTAGGAAGTAAATTGTCGGGTGTCGGGTTACCAAAATTTAACATAGTATTAGAGTGTGATTTCAAAAAGGAGGAACCAAGTGCATCGAACCTGATTTTTTTCAGGTGTTGGGTTACCGAAATTTAACATAGTATTAGAGTGTGATCTCTAAAAGGCGGAACCAAGTGCACAGAATGTGATTTTTTGTAGCAACTAAATTTTGATTTTGCAGGTATGTGGGTAATTTAAATTTAAAAATAAATAAAAAGGAAGGAAACCTACAGTTGTACGACCGTCGTACAATCGTACAACATACGACTACACAATTTGAGAAAATATGTGCGTGAGTGGATCGGGTTGAGGGATTGAAGATAGTCGTCGTTGGTGGTTTTTGCATGTGAGCAAGCAGACATTGGATTGTTGAGAGTAAGTTGGGCGTGTGTCGTTGAGAGTATGTTGGACGYGTGTCATTGAATGTCACACATACCAAGAGGAGGTCGGTTCGAAGTAGGGTGGAAGCAGAGGTTGAAGGTGGACGACAGAGAAGAGTTGTGATCCAATAGGACTGCCAACAACAGGCCAACCATAGTCGGCGTCGACAGGTCCACATGGGCGAGCTTTAACAGAGAAATGAGCCACGTGGTGAGGTCGTAGCACAGGTGGCAAGAGAAAGTMWTGAGAAGAGGCTAGCAAGCAACAGGTGAGGACTGAGAGAGGTCACGCAACAAAGGGAACATCTATAATCAACGGTCACGTGCACAGTCTGTCAGTCACTAGGTGAAGAAAAGGACAAGCCGCAGGGGCAGACCAGTCGTTGATAGGGCCAAATGTAGCGACCAGTCGCCAATCTACATCATGKTCGTAGGCCAATAGAACGACAGCCAAGGAAGTAGATGACAATAGGGCCCAAGAAGCCTTGGGTAGGCCTAATAGAGTCGTTGGGTAGCCCATAAGTGCTYGAGCATCCCAAAGAAGTAGTCAGACAATGAGAAGAAAGATCGGACATCCCTAGATAAGTCTCGGGTAGCCTCGAGCAACTTCGCATATGAAGTTTGGGTAGCGGGAAATAGGTCAAGGCAGCGCCCAGCAGGTCCGAGCAGTAGAGAGTGGGCAATATGCAACATAAAATTTATGTGTTGGGTGGCTTGTTGAGCAATGGCAGAAGGTCGGGCAGCCAACAAGGAGATCATGAATAAGTGAAGAAGGACTTTCATCTAGAGATCTAAGCCACATGAGAGCACATAGGAGCAAAGGACTTTTTCTCATGTGCCTGATGTTCATGTTTCTTGCTGCCTGATGTTCATGTTTCTTGCTTAATATGTTATTATTAATCTTCATTATAACAACAACATAATAAGGATCTTACTGAAAGAAACACAATCACAGAGTACACAAGCATTTATCCTGGGAAACCCTCAAGAGGAAGAAAATCCAGCAAAACTTCTTTAATATAGATTCAATAACCAAGTACAGTGTCTCTCAAAAGAGAGATCTCACCAAACAAAAGATCCACCAAAAACCCTAACCAGAATAGAGTAGCGCACCACTTAAACCAAGATAGTCCTTCACCAAGATAACCTTCACCTTTACTGAGATACTCTTCCTTGTAGTTGTGTCACTCTTGGACTTGCGCACTTGATAGAGAGAGCTTGATGATAAGTACAAATGAGCTTGCGCACTTTCATTTAAAATTGAGCCTTTTGCTAACCCAAGGGGGAGAATAGACACCAAGCAAAAAATAGTACACAATGTTGAGCCTACTTTAGATCTATGTAACAATATCAACAAGCTACAAGCCTCCATGGATGGCATCATAAAGAATCAAGAAGAAATGATGAGCCGGATTGTCAGAATTGAAAAATCTCAGATCCAAGCACCCAGGGCCTCGTACAAAGGACAATTCCAGAAAGGGAACCAATTTTACAAGCCAAAGAATGAGCATGAAGTTCCAAATTCCTTGGCCCCGACAAACATTGTTGATGAAAATCCCTGGTGCCTGGAGTGCAGTGAAGCACATTGGGAGCATGAATGTCCTTATAATGCTGGCCATCAACAAGTCAACAATATGGATTGTTTCATGGAGCTTTCTCAGATAAATATCACAGATATAGAACATCAAGAATTCGTGAGGAAAGCAGCCAAAGAAGTAAGGATGGCGGTAATAAACAACCTGGATCAGGAATCACGAGAAAAGCTAAAGAAGCAAGAAGTTCAAGTATACAGAAGGAAGAAATTGAAACTACCTGTTGTTGATCAAGCAAAGCCCCCGCCCCTGGAGAGACTTCTTCCCAAGACATCCAAGGCTGTTAAGGTTGACCTAAATTTTGACTTCGAAGGGGCGTTATCAAAGATGCATTTGAATGTCCCCTTGAGAGAAGCAATCAAGATCCCATCCATCAAGGAACACCTTGATACTTTCTTTTCAGGATCAGATGAACCTATGGATCCCCCTATTATGTTGCAAGCTGATCATTTCAGGGTCCAATATGGTGAAAACCCTCCTTTCTTCATGACTTTGACAATGAACAATAAAAATCTCAACAATTGCATGTTAGATACAGGTGTCGGTGCCAATATGATGTCGCTTAAAGTCATGCAACAAGTGAATTTGAAGGTCACTAGGCTTTATAGGAATGTGTGTGGCTTCGAATCTAAAGTAATACCCACACACGGGGTGGTTGAGAATGTTGAAGTACACCTGAAGGAGTATCTGGAGAAGAAAGTCCACATTGACATTGTGGTGGTTGATGTCCCAGACGTGTGGGGAATGTTATTATCTAGGAAGTTTGGCGCAATGTTAGGCGGTTCCCTTGAGATGGACCTCACCTTTTTGCATTTACCTTTGAAAGATGGAATGGTGGGATGTCTGCTCAATGTGCCAATAATTGGAGACCATGTGCAGGATATTGTTCATCCCGCCAATAATGACAAAACGCAAAACGATATGATACAAACTCTTCATAAATATTCTCTGGAAGATATGCCCTTTGCAACAGAGGAATATTTTGATCAAATCAAATCGCCCAATAAAGAAGAATACAAACAACTCCTGGATGAATTCAAGAACAAAGAAATTGGGACGGTGAAGATATTGAAGAAAAATGAAGATGACATACAAATATGCCTGTCTTAACAAGAAGTTTTTACAGAAGAAGGCCACCCACCTCCCTCAGTACAATACACCAAGGTTGTTCAAGGAACGACCAAATACAAAGTCAGAAAGTATAAGGAGGGAGATATGGTATGGATGTGGGATACCCAGAAAGGAGAGCCAACTAATGTAAAGGGAAGCAAACAGTGATGGCTCGGACCCTTCAGAGTTGGAATGGAATCAGTTGATAACTCATACTACTTATCCACTTTAGAAGGAAGAAGGGGCCCATTACCTATCAGTGGGCACGTCCTTAAACCCCACCAAAGTGGTGGGACCTGACTCCACAGGTAAGTACAGGTAAGTAGGCATTCTTCGTGTATTATACCATTTGCATTTCATGTTAGTTTGCTTCCACATTTGCATATTGATTGTCTTACTTCAGCTTATATATATATGTCTATATATGTGGGGTGGAAATACCACCCCACCTTTGTTACTAATGCCCCTATCGAGTTGAGCAGGTCTGTAGGTTATGCCAGAGATGCTGAGGTTCTCATGCGCTCTACGGTGAGCACATGTCCCCGAGTTGGAGCCAGATGTTATCCCTGATTTCTAGGGATAACTAGGAGATTATGTCTCAAGGCCCACAAGTCCTAGACATGGAGTACCGAGAGCAGGATTGACCTGAGCATAGCCCTGAAAGGCCCATCCTTTTCTTCTTTCGTCAGATTCGTCTTGTCAACAACAACAGCATCCATCACCATCAGCTTGGTCTTGTATCGGAGAAGGCTCTTACTCCATGAAGTAATTGGTCCAGGTATCATGGTATGCGTCACTTTTGATTGTTATAACTTTTAAATGTATGCATCTAATTCCGTTTATTTCTGACGACTGCTTGGATCTTACATTGGCCCACTTGACCATGCTTGGGGAGATTGACTGGGTGCCCTAGCAAGCCTGTACCCATAGGTTTTGGTTTGCCACTGGGGGATTTCTGAAGAGCCACCGTCCATTCCCATCATACCACCACTCTTCCATCTTGTTTCTCGCTCATCTTTCCCATTCCCCTTGTCCGAGCATTAGGATGATGTTTTTGTGGGGTTGCACCTTATCTCGTGGGAAGAAGGGGCTAAAGGCCCAGAAGGTAAAAGCAGCTAGTAAAAGATAAAAGCCTAAAAATGAAACATCGAGATGCTTAGCCCAGGGATCCCCGAGAAGGCAATAAAAAGCCTCTCAGCAAGAAACAAGAGGGACCCGAGAAAATAACAAACAAGACCCAATCAAGAGGATAGGGGGTCTCATCACGAGCCAACTTATTATGTTCATGGGTACCTAATAGCATGATATTGCCACCATTTGGTTACCACACCAGGGCAGTGACCTTTGGTTGCATGGCCAAGGGAAAGGGGATCTCATCACGAGCCAGCCTTACCATCGCTATGAAAGTACTTTTGGGTAACACTGTTAGCTTGGTCACCACACCAAGGCAGTGTCCTCTGGTTAGCCCTTGAATAAAAAGAAAAAGCAGAAATACACATAAAACCCATAAACGCATAAATGCATAAAACCCACATTCAGAAATTTCCATAAGCAGAAATACACATTGCTAAGCAAAATATGCAGCGGAAATACACAGTGGACAGCAACGCATAACACGCAGAAATTTAGGCAAATGCCAAGGAAAACCCCAATGTGGGGAAACCCAACGAGAGAGAGAGAGAGAGAGAGAGAGAGAGAGAAAGATCTATTATTCAGCTTCAAGCAAGTACATATCAGCAGCAAAATAACATTTCCAACCAAGGAAAATACTTCACAGCACCAAATCTATTCCACAGAAATCTGCCTCGTTTTTCGTGCCAAAATCGTACCATTGTCTGACCTCTTTCGTACCTCGTTTTTTGTGCACACAGTCACATGTATGGACTATTTCGTACGGCCCAAAAACAGCCATCGAAAATCTGAAAACCACCTCGAAAATCATGCCAAAATTCACCTCGATTTTTGTGTCAAATCCGTACAAGATCGTATTGACTGTACGGATCCATACAGTATTGCCTCCTACAGTAGAAAAATATTTCGGCCTCAAAACTCACAAAAAATTGTTTTCGGGAAACGTGCTCTCATTCCTTGGCAAACGTGCCCTCTTTGTTGTTCACTTTCCTCTCTCAAGCATACTCAAAAAATCTCTCTAACTCTCCTCCCAATGTCTTCTCAAACATTCAACATGTCTTGCACACTACCCAATACATTCTTTTATAATCTGAAAATGACATTTCCCCCCCAAAAGTGTCTTTTCACCTTCCCCAACCCTAGATCCAAAGGCCAAGATTAGATCTTGCACTTTTTAAGATCAAGGGTCATGATCCATTCCCTCCCAAATGTCTCATTTAAAATTAAAGTGAATTTCACTTTATTACATAAGTGCTTTATGAAAATAAAGTCACTTTAAAATTAGAAGGTACACTTTATTAAAAAGTCACTTTAATAAAAGAACCATTTAAAACAACTTTATAAAACCTATTACAAAGTTAAGTGCCTGGTAGTGTAAATATTAAGGTAACATCCGCATACAAGACAAAACATGCGAAGTACCTCTCGAGCTAAAAAGCTAACAAATACAGGTGTGAAAAGAGACTGACAAACTCAGTCTCACTCCTATCCAAATAGGTGTGAAAAGAGGTTGAAAACTAGGTCCAACAACAATCCTACAATTGTCCTACAAATCACTACCAACAAGCTGCCACAAATCATTGTCAACAAGCTATCAAGAAATATGCCCACTAGTTGTCAAGAAATTGTCCACAAGATGTTGTCAAGAATCGACAAGACTTAGCCACCAAGGCTCTGTTACCGTGAAGAAAATCTGAGGTCTTATGAGGCTGCCAACTAGGTCTATCTCTTTGACCTGAAATTGGCTCTAAGTTTCAACTTTCAAACTACCCTTTGTTGTTGTTTTAGGACAACAAACAGTTTAGGAACTTTTATGCTCAATTGTTATGGTTATATGTGCGTTTAAGGTGACCTTGTATATAGTTTTAGTCACCCAACAGTTAGCACATGCAAACCTCAAATAATATAACACACCTCTATATCTTTACAACTATATAATGATGATCTAATCTCTAGCATGTATGAAAATTAGGACAGAAGTGTTTATGGTCAATGTTATCGCTCAATTTATACTTGCCCAAAGCCAAAGGAAAGTGGATACTAAATTGGCGTAACAAGGAGGATGTCCTATCACTGTCACCTTAATAGGACACCTCTTTCTGTTTATGAGTAGTACCCCAGGGGAGATGTCCCTAGTGACCTGGGGGTTTGAAAAGGCTAAGGTAAAAGTTATAAGAAAGTCCCACCCCTCTCATAGGTCACTCTGATCAAAAGTTCCAAGGTTTTATTGAGATGAAGCAAAATATAATTTAAGTATACCTGCCCAGGACAAGACAACAAGTAGAAAAGAAATACAATTTGCAAGTTCCATATGATGTCCCACCCCTCTCACAGGTCACTCTGATCAAAAGTTCTAAGGTTTTATTGAGATGAAGCAAAATATAATTTAAGTATACCTGCCCAGGACAAGACAACAAGTAGAAAAGAAATACAATTTGCAAGTTCCATATGATGTCAGTGCTTCATAAAACCATTATTTTTGAAAGATAAACAAGCTGATGTAAAACTGAAGCAATATAAATATTTATAACAACAATGAATATTTAGCAGCAACTACAACAACTATGCCTCGATAATGCTTTAAGAATGATAAGAAATAATGGTCTTAAATTGACAAAATGATAATATTTGTCAAAAGCAATTATGGCAATGTAAAATCAGCTTTTAATCTTGCTTTTAGGATGAATTTGTTGTTGTTATAGATGGTTGTAGCAATCTTTTGCAACAACAACAAATTCGTTAGTGAGAAGACTTTCCACCATGAAAATGTCAAAACACACCAAGAATAACGTCTCCAAGAAGTTGTGCACCACTTGTGTGAGTGAAAGATGATGAAAAATACAAGAGATTTGTCTCTTATTTATACAATGATAATGACCTTAATTACAATTTAGGTCAGAAAAGGATGACATGGCCAAATTACATCAAAAATCCAGTTTTTACATAAATTTAAAGAATTAAACCCTAAAAAGTGTAATGGAGGTGACGTCATGCCCTCCTAGGGTGACGTTGGGCCTCATAGGTGGGACATCAGACTCCATGAGCAAAACGTTAGGCCTTCCAAGGCCTCTGGATGATGCCACATGTGCCACTTGGCACACAACTACCTGCATCATGTCCATTTGACACTGGGTGACGTCTAGGGTCACAAGAGTGACGTCATGGGCCTCCCAAGGCCAATGTTCAGGGGGAAGAGAAAGATCCCCCTAGGTCGAGGCCTGCCAAAGTGTCTCTAGTGAAACGTCCTTCCTTTTCTTCGGTGCAAGCCTCTGGTGTCTCTCTGCCCCTGGCTGGGGTCACAACATCCATCTGGTGGGCTTTTAGCCCCATGGAGGTTTGAACTAATCATCTCCCCATATGTACCTGTTCGCCGGGCATGGTCTTGCAACAAGAAGTACGCCCTCCATGGGCTCATAAGTCACAGGGAGCATAGCAATGTTAATCACATCTGTTGACCGCCCATTTGACACCGGTGGTCAACTCATGTGCCATGAAGCGATGCATCATCAGATGCAGTATTATTGAAGATTCTTGGTTCTACATGGCTGTGTTTGGCCCAACACTTATTTTTGTACTTGGAATTTCCGCACCCCTGCGTGTGTTAATAATGTAATAGGTATGCATGAGTCATGTCTAGGTCAGTTACCTTGGCATCAGTTCACTGGGAGAGTTCCTTTCACCGAGGGTTTTTTATCCTCAGGTTATCATTGGGCCTTCCAGCCTTAATGATTTCCCTTGAGTTTTTCCCTCTCACTTTACATATGTTCTCCAAAGTGGTGAATGGCGTTGCAGTGGGCTTATGTTTTGGTTAACTATATAGGGAATTCATTGTAAATGACCATGCAAGACATCATAGAAAGTTTCGCGAAATTCCTTCGAGTCTAGGTTAGTTTTTTTTAATTAATTAATTTTTAATTAAATTTCCCTAAGTTTGGAGGTTTAATTAGTTAATTAATTAATTATTTTTGAGAAAATATTGTAAAAACTGGATCCTTGGACTTTTGATAGGGGTATTTGTGCTCAAAAGAAATGGAATAGCACCTCCTACATCCTTGGACCAAGTTTCAGCTCGGTCGAACAACTTTAGCCATGGTTAGTCCACCTAGAGTGTCAGTCAGTCTATAACAGCAATTTTAATTGCTAAAGACTAAACATGGCAAATGTAAAAATTGTAATAATGAGTTAGATGATGTGAAATGTTGAAATGGTGGTTAGAGAGAGACCCCCTAAGCATAACCTTAGCCTCCCAACCCTTTTCAACCTTGTCTAACTCATTTTCCAAGCCCCACACTCAAAAGTTGTGCCCCCCATGTTTTTCCATTTTTAATTTAATTATGACTTTGGTGTGGCCCCCTCTCCTAAGTTTTCACTTCATTTAACTTTCTTTTAATTCCTAGAAGTGATCCTTATCACTCCACCTCACCCATACTTGAGTTTGGGTTGAATTTTGACCAAGGGGAGCACTCTCCAAGAAAGTTATGCCCTCTTTTTTGTCTCTCCAATGAAAGTTACGTTTTTTTATTTAAAAGTGACTCTTCACCTCACCTTAGCACGGATCCCATGCCTTTCCCTTACCCATTGTGTAATCCCAACACCTCACACTTATTCCTAACCCCTCATCTCTTCTCCTCATCCCAAGAGGTGCGCTCTCCAAGAGTGGTGCACCCTCCTTCATCTAGAAACTCCAAC
>JASDQU011375498.1:1727-16732 GCA_032191745.1 Picea mariana | reverse complement strand
TAAAATACAGAATGAGGTTTTTCCTTACAGGAGACTTGGGATAAGGGACATGTTTCCAAACCACACCTTTAGTGATATAGCAAGGCAAAGTGATCAAAGGGAGGTGGAAAATCTTATCACAAGCATCCTGCTTCAGGGAAGTAACTTCCTCATTTTTATCAACATCTATGCATAACATTGGTTGATAACTTTTTTCATAGGATAAATCTAAGTGCTCAGATGGATAGTCATCAAAGTCCTCAAGGTATGACCAAAAATTAATCGAAGAGCATAGCATCAAGTCATCCTTGGGTGTTTTAATAGAGTCAGGTTCTTGTTTCCAAATGTGAAAATCATTAGTAACTTCATGTGAAAAATGCGAAGGAAACTTCTGGAAAGGACCATCAATGTCATACATGGGATTGGCATCATATCCAATCATATCCCATCTATGTTTCCCAACATGTATGAATTCATTAAAATTTTCAACAAAGTCATTATCTTCATCATAACATGAAGGGGTTAAAACATCTGAAACTTCTTCACTTTCCGCATCATAAGATAGAGAATCAGTAAAAATTTGGAAAGGGAACTCACCTTGCTCGCTCCTTCCTGTGCAAGAGCTTCATCATCTTCTAGTTTCTCCGAGGGCTCCATTTTTTCTTCATTGTTTGAGTCATAGAATAAGGTATCATCAAAAATTTTGAGAGGAAAATAACTTGTCTCATTCTCTTCATTTTTTGCAGATGGAATAGGATCTTGGAGAGCTTTGTCGGATGGAGGAGCGGTTACTGGTGCTTCATCCTCATAATCCGCCTTTCTAGTTACATCTTCACTGCATTCTCTTGGATTATGGGAGAGGTCTTGCTCCTCTTCAGGGGGTTGATAATGGTCTTCATAAACCTCGTCTTTTATATTAGAGGATTCTTGGTATTGATCATGATATGCCCCGTTGAGATATTCTACAATCTCAGTGGTGAATCCTTTGTCGTCTAAGGCTAACATGAGGTTTTGAAGGACATATTCATATGTTTGTCAATGTGGCTTAGTAAGGTCTATAAACCTACTGATGAGGTGTATGAAAGATGATATACCCCTGTCCTTGCAACAACTCTTGAAACAATCTTGTAAGTAGGATGGCAGAGTGAGTAAGAACAATTTTATAAGAGCATCCTCCCCTACCAACTTTGTCTCACTCAAATACTCCAAAAATTTTACGATGTGAGGAGTTGGGAGGCCCAAAAACATTGGAGAGTTGTTTAACCATTTTGTATCAAAGTAATTTGGGTATCTTTGAAAACTTCTGAAATCAATACTTGGATACATTTGTTCCTAGTGTGCCATGATCCAATAACTTGGAAATATCACAGATTTTGAGAGTAAGGTGGCACCCTAAAAAATTAGTGGAGTCACCAGATAGTTTTCCTGAAACTATCAAAGGATAAGGGAAAACACCCTAGTGGATTCATCAGGTAATCTTGTTATATAAAACTCTAGAAGCAAGGCTTACTAAAAAGATTTGTCGTTTGAGGAGAATTGACTTAGTGTTCCCCGACAACGACGCCAAAATGTTATCACACAGTTTGTAGCTAGGTCAAATGGCTAGAAGGTAGAGGCCAAACTGGCGTAACATGAACCTACCCCACCCAATGTCACCACAATGGGGAGGTTCTTTCTATTTAGGGAGGCTATCCCAGGGGAGACGTCCCCGGTAACCTGGGGTTTGAAGAGGCCAAAGTGTAAAGGTCAAAGGAAAAGTTCCTCCTCACAGGTTACCACTAAGGTCAGATAGTCCGGCTAAATAGACAATAAAATAGTGTATGCTCAAATGAGAACACTTGCCTGGAACAAGAAAATAGTAGAACAATATATATGTATGTTGTAATTTGGTGGGTTAGTACTTCATATAACTATCTGACATCAATATGTAAGCAATTAAAATAGTAGATATGAATGAGATCAATGTTAATTAATATAGTAATGAAATAATATCAATTCATCAATAAGTATTGAGATGATGTAGCCAACAATGTATTTAATCAATCCTTTACTCAATAAATTCTCTTAACCATCATCTAATTGCTTATCAATAAAATATGTTGCATCAATATGGAATAACCAAGTGTGACGTCAGCCTAATTAGGGTTAGCTAGTTAGTTAGGGTTTCAAATTTAAGAGTTTTAAGAGGTTGTTTAAGCACAATCACTTCAACATTGTGGATCTAAGATCAGTGCCTAGGGGTGTATGGAGTCAATTAAAGAGAGGATGCAAAGTTGAAGGGATAAAATTCTAACGACAAGAGGGAAGGGTTCTAAGGTGTTGCAATGGCAGGGCCCTAGAATCAAAACCCTAGGGGAAAGAGGTTCACTCCAGTGTTTCTTAAGCAAGGCCTCGTGCTCTTTCCTCCTTCCCTAGGTCAAACTTGGCAAAATGGCTAGCATAGAAGATAAGTCAAGACAAGAGAGTGAGGTGAGTGAGAGTGTTGCAATGGCAAGGCTCTATCACCAAACCCTAGAAGCAGGATGGCCCTAGGTGTGGATAACCTAGGCTTGGGACGTCTCCTCCTTCTTAACCTTTTAAAAGCACATCTAGCACAAGGGAAGAAGTGAAAAGAGTGTAGCAAAGGTTAGGCTCTTCCTTCCTTCTTCAATGGCTGAATATTTCTATTTTAGGGGACGTGAAACAAGGACCTACTTGTGTGCTTGTCACCTAAGGTTTTAAATCAGAAAATTTATAGCAAATGCAAGAATACAAGTCTACAACCATTCAATTAAGAAGTTCTGCAGAAAATACACTTACATATCATGAAGAAATAGCAATGAAAACCCTAGTTGTAAACCTTCCTTCAAGAGAAATGAAAAATATGCCAAGAAAATCCTTCCATCAACAAGTGTGCCTCACTTTAAAAGACCAAATACCCAACAGGGGCGCAAAAATCAAACCTCACAAGAGAGTGGGTTGTGTGTTATTGTCAAAATGAGGGAAAAGCTCCTCAATATGTACTGTATCATGACAAGGCTACAAACCAAAATCATATTTTTTTTACATTGAATTGTCAAATTAAAACCCTATCTGAGAAAAATCAAGACGTCAAGCCCCACTTAGGGAGACATTATCCCTTTTAGGGAAAAATCCAGCATCAAATGATAAAACGTTTGCCCTCTTTGGGCCTCCCAATCATGCCACATGTGCCAGCTGCCCTGTAAAATTGCCACATGCTCAAGGTGACATAAATGGCTCCTAGGTGACGTCCTAGGCCATCAAAGGGAATCATTCCACTGGAGGTGGATCAACCCCCCTGGGTTGGGATCAGCCAAAGTGTCCCTGATGGAACGTCCTTCTTCTTCTCATGTGGAAAATCTCAATCAAGCATTGTCCTGTCTCTACCCCTGATGGGGTCCCAAAAACCATCTGATGGGCTCTTCAGCCCCATGGAGGTCCGAACTAATCATCTCCCCATGTGTACTGGTCCATGTGGCACCTGTCCATCGGGCATGGTCCTACACATCAAAAACTTCACCCTCCATGGGCTCATTAGTCACAGGGATCATAGAAATGTTAATCATGTCTCATCATTAATATTATCAAACATATGCATAAAAACCCTGATACATCATCCAATAGCTTAAAAATATTACAAAGACCTACAATACAAGGCTGAAGCAAAGGACACGACACCCTATTGGGCTAGTATCCATAAGGAAAGGAAAGTCTCCAAGAGGTATCATCCAAGCCATGTAAAACGAGGTGATGTGGACAAGGGATGTCCAGACATACGGGTAGAGAGAAAGACAAGGATGCATGATATTACCTATGGGTGCCTTTGTAGAAGGCGAGTTGTACCCGTCATGGATGCAATTTTTCCAGGCCCTTTATTGCCTTTATTCTTTCTTTTCTTTATTTTCTTTTTCTCTTTTTTTTTTCAAGGACTAACTAGAGGACACTGCCTTGGCGTGGTGACCAAAGCTGACAATGTTACCCACAAGCACTTTCACAGAGATGATAAGGTTGGCTCGTGATGAGACCCTCTTTCCCTTGGCCATGCAACCAAAGGTCACTGCCCTAGCGTGGTAACCAGATAGTGGAAATGGCATGTTGTTAGGTACCCATGAACATAATAGGTTGGCTCGTGATGTGACCCCCTATCCTCTTGGCTAGGTCTTGTTTTGTTATTTTCTTAGGGTCCCTCTTGTTTCAAGCTGAGAGGCCTTTTATTTCCTTCTTGGGGATCCCTGGGCGAGGCATCTCTAGGTTTCATTTTTATGGATTTTATCTTTTACCAGCTATTTTTACCTTCTGGGACTTTATCCCCTTCTTACCATGAGATAAGGTGCAACCCCACAAACAGATCATCCTAATGCCCGGACTAGGGGAATGGGACAGATGAGCAGGAGACAAGATGAAAAAGTGATGACGTGATGGGAGCGGACGATGGCTCTTCAGAAATCCCCCCCGGTGGTAGACCAAAACCTATGGGTACAGGCTTGCGAGGGCACCCTGTCAATCCTTCCAACCATGGTCAAGTGGGTCAATGTAAGATCCAAGCAGTTGTCAGAATTAAAAGGAGTACTATGCATATATCTAAAGGTTATAATGATCAAAAGTGACACATACCATGATACCTGGACTAATTACCTCATGGAGCAAGATCCTTCTTCGATACAAGTCCAAGCCGAAGGTGATGGATGTTGTTGCTACTAACAAGATAAAACTGACAGAAGAAGAAAAGGATGGGCCCTCCAGGGCCATGCTCAAGTCAATCCTGCACTCAGTACTCCATGTCTAGGACCTATGGGCCTCGATACATGATCTCCTAGTTATCCCTAAAAATTGAGGATAACATCTGGCTCCAACTCGAGGACATGTTCTCACCATAGAGAGCATGAGAACCTCAACATCTATGGCATAACCTGCAGACCTATTCAATCTCGATAGGGGCATCAATAACGAAAATGGGGCGGTAATGCCACCCCAGCATACATAGATATATATACTAAAATGAAGCAATCAATGAGTAAGAAGATGAAAGAAAAATTATTACCTGTACTTACCTATTGGATGGAATGTTGGGTGTAGTCAAACAACTAGTGAAGCCAACCCAACAACGTTCCTCGATACCTGCCTTTGTGCTTCATCATAAACCAAAATAGTGATAAATCAAGTACAAAAATGTCATGGGTTAGAATATATATCATATCATAGGAAATCTCAAAGTCTAACTTAGGGAGGCGGGTGGAAGGGAAAAGGTGATCCCAATGCATACTCTCAAGAGGGTGCTCAATCCATCTTAGGAATGGATTGTGAAAATTCAAAGGTTCAGAAGACTGACTCGAGGAATCTGAAAGCTGGCTACCTTGGACATCTTCCCAACTTGAGGCCCGAGGAGGGATTATCAAAAACTGAAAGGATGACTGACCATTCCTAAAGGGGAGGTTGGAAAACTATGATAATAGGCTTCTTCTTGAGGCACTCAACTTTCCCCTAAAATCCAGAATGAGGTTTTGCCTTACAGGAGACTTGGGATAAGGGACATGTTTCCAAACCACACCTTTAGTGACATAGCGAGGCAAAGTGATCAAAGGGAGGTGGAAAATCTTATCACAAGCATCCTGCTCCAGGGAAGTAACTTCCTCATTTTTATCAACATATAAGCATAACGTTGGTAATAACTTTTTTCATAGGATAAATCTAAGTGCTCAGATGGATAGTCATCAAAGTCCTTAAGGTATGAATGAAACTTAATCAGAGAGCGTAGCATCAAATCATCCTTGGGTGTTTTAATAGAGTCAGGTTCTTGTTGCCAAATGTGAAAATCATTAGTAACTTCATGTGATAAATGTGAAGGAAAATTTTGGAAAGGACCATCAATGTCATACATGGGATCGACATCATATCCAATCATATCCCATCTACGTTTCCCGACATGTATGAATTCATCAAAATTTTCAACAAAGTCATTATCTTCATCATAACACGAAGGGGTTAAAACATCCGAAACTTCTTCACTTTCCACATAATAAGATAGAGAATCCTTAAAAATTTGGAAAGGGAAGTAACTCACCTTGCTCGCTCCTTCCTGTGCAGGAGCTTCATCATCTTCTAGTTTGTCCGAGGGCTCCATTTTTTCTTCATTGTTTGAGTAATAGAATAAGGTATCATCAAAAATTTTGAGAGGAAAATATCTTATCTCATTCTCTTCATTTTTTGCAAATGGAATAGGATCTTGGAGAGCTTTGTTGGATGGAGGAGCGGTTACTGGTGCTTCATCCTCATAATCCGCCTTTCTAGTTACATATTCACTTCATTCTCTTGGATTATGGGAGAGGTCTTGCTCCTCTTCAAGGGGTTGATAATGGTATTCATAAACCTCATCTTTTATATCAAAGGATTCTTGGTATTGATCATGATATTCCCCCCTGAGATCTTCTACAATCTCAGTGGTGAATCCTTTATCATCTAAGCCTACCATGAGGTTTTGAAAGACATCTTCATACATTTTGAAATGTGGCTTAGTAAGGTCTATAAACCTACTGATGAGGTGTATGAAAGATGATATACCCCCATATTTGCAACAACTCTTGAAAGGATATTGTAAGTAGGGTGGTAGAGTGAGTAAGAACAATTTTATAAGAGCATCCTCCCCTCCCAACTTTATCTCGCTCAAATACTCCAAAAAATTTACGATGTGAGGAGTTGGGAGGCCCAAAAATGTTGGAGAGTTGTTTAGCAATTTTGTATCAAAGTAATTTGGGTATCCTTGAAAATTTCTGAAATGAATACTCGGATACATTAGTTCCCAGTGTGACATGATACCATAACTTGGAAATATCATAGATTTTGAGAGTAAGGTGGCACCATGAAAAATTAGTGGAGTCGTCAGATAGTTTGCTTGGAACTATCAAAGGATAAGGGAAAACACCCTAGTGGAGTCGCCAGGTAAGCTTGTCAGATAAAACTCTAGAGGCAAGGCTTACCGAAAATATTTGTCATTTGAGGAGAATTGACTCAGTGTTCCCCGGCAACAGCGCCAAAATGTTATCGCACAGTTTGTAGCTAGGTCAAATGGCTAGAAGGTAGAGGCCAAACTGGCGTAACATGAACCTAGCCCACCTAATGTCACCACAATGGGGAGGTTCTTTCTATTCAGGGAGGTTATCCTAGGGGAGACGTCCCCGGTAACCTGGGGTTTGAAGAGGCCAAAGTGTAAAGGTCAAAGAAAAAGTTCCTCCTCACAGGTTACCACCAAGGTTAGATAGTCTGGCTAAACAACCAATAAAGAAGTGTATGCCCAAATGAGAACACTTTCATGGAACAAGACAATAGCAAAACAATATATATGTAGGCTATAATTCGGTGGGTTAGTAATTCATATAACTATCTGACATCAATATGTAAGCAATTAAAATAGTAGATATCAATGAGATCAATGTCAATTAATATAGTAATGAAATAATATCAATTCATCAATAAGTACTAAGATGATGTAGCCAACAATGTATTTAATCAATCCTTTACTCAATAAATGCTCTTAACCATCATCTAATTGCTTATCAATAAAATATGTTGCGTCAAGATGGAATAACCAAGTGTGACGTCAACCTAATTAAGGTTAGCTAGTTAGTTAGGGTTTCAAATTTAAGAGTTTTAAGAGGTTGATTAAGCACAATCACTTCAACGTTGTGGATATAAGATCAGTTCCTAGGGGTGTATGGAGTCAATTAAAGAGAGGATGCAAAGTTGAAGGGATAAAAGGATAAGGACAAGAGGGAAGGGTTCTAAGGTGCTACAATGGCAGGGCCCTAGAATCAAAACCCTAAAGGAAAGAGGCTCACTCTGGTGTTTCTTAAGTAAGGCCTCGTGCTCTTTCCTCCTTCCTTAGGTCAAACTTGGCAAAACGGCTAGCATAGAAGATAAGTCAAGACAAGAGAGTGAGGTGAGTGAGAGTGTTGCAATGAAAAGGCTCTATCACCAAACCCTAGAAGCAGGATGACCCTAGGTGTGGATAACCTAGGCCTGGGACATCTCCTCCTTCTTAACCTTTTAAAAGCACAACTAGCACAAGGGAAGAAGTGAAAAGAGTGTAGCAAAGGCTAGGCTCTTCCATGCTTCTTCAATGGCTAAATATTTCTCTTTTAGGGGACATGAAAGAAGGACATACTTGTATGTTTGTCACCTAGGGTTTTAAATCAACAAATTTATAACAAATGCAAGAATATAAGCCTACAACCATTCAATTAAGAATTTTTGCAGAAAATACACTTACATATCATGAAGAAATAGCAATGCAAACCCTAGTTGTAAACCTTCCTTCAAGAGAAATGCCAAATATGCCAAGAAAATCCTTCCATCAACAAGTGCACCTCACTTTAAAAGACCAAATACCCAAAAAGGGCACAAAATTCAGACCTCACAAGAGAGTGGGTTGTGTGTTATTGTCAAAATGAGGGGAAAACTCCTCAATATATATTTGTTTTTACATTAAATTGTCAAATTAAAACCCTATCTGAGAAAAAGCGAGACGTCAAGCCCCACTGAGGGAGATGTTAGAACTTTTAGGGCAAAATCCAGCAACAAATGATAAAACGTTGGACCTCTTTGGGCCTCCCAATCATGCCACATGTGCCAGCTTCCCTGTAAAACTTCCACACAATCAAGGTGACGTCCTGGGACATCAAAGGGAATCATTCCACTGGAGGTGGATCAACCCCCCTGGGTTGGGCTCAGCCAAAGTGTCCCTGATGGAATGTCCTTCTTCTTCTCATGTGCAAAATCTCAATCAAGCACTGTCCTGTCTCTACCCCTGATGGGGTCCCAACAACCATCTGATGGGATCTTCAACCCCATGGAGGTCCAAACTAATCATCTCCCCATGTGTACCATTCCATGTGGCACCTGTCCATCGGGCATGGTCCTGCACATCAAAAACTTTTCCCTCCATGGGCTCATTAGTCACAGGGATCATAGCAATGTTAATCATGTCTCATCATTAATATTATCAGACATATGCATAAAAACCCTGATACATCATCCAATAGCTTAAAAATATTACAAAGACCTATAATACAAGACTGAAGAAAAGGACAAGACACCCTATTGGGCTAGTATCCATAAGGAAAGGAAAGTCTCCAAGGGGTATCATCCAAGCCATGTAGAACGAGGTGATGTGGATAAGGGATGTCTAGACATACGGGTAGAGCGAAAGACAAGGATGCATGATATTACCTGTGGGTGCCTTTGTAGAAGGCGAGTTGTACCCGTCATGGATGCAATTTTTCCAAGCCCTTTATTGCCTTTATTCTTTCTTTTCTTTATTTGTTTTTTCTCTTTTTTATTCCAAGGACTAACTAGAGAACACTGCCTTGGTGTGGTGACCAGAGCTGATAGTGTTACCCACAAGCACGTTTATAAAGATGATAAGGTTGGATCGTGATGAGACCCCCTTTCCCTTGGCCATGCAACCAAAGGTCAGTGCCCTAGTGTGGTAACCAGATAGTGGTAATTTCATGATGTTAGGTACCCATGAACATAATAGGCTGGCTCATGATGAGACCCCCTATCCTCTTGGCTAGGTCTTGTTTTGTTATTTTCTTGGGGTCCCTCTTGGTTCTTGCTGAGAGGCCTTTTATTGACTTCTCGGGGATCCTTGGGCGAGGCATCTCTAGGTTTCATTTTTATGGCTTTTATATTTTTCCAGCTACTTTTACCTTCTGGGCCTTTAGCCCCTTCTTCCCATGAGATAAGGTGCAACCCCACAAACAGATCATCCTAATGCCCAGACTAGGGGAATGGGACAAATGAGTGGGAGACAAGATGAAAAAGTGATGACGTGGTGGGAGTGGACGATGGATCTTCAAAAATCCCCCCCGGTGGTAGACCAAAACCTATGGGTACAGGTTTGCTAGGGCACCCTGTCAATCCCCCCAACCATGATCAAGTGGGTCATTGTAAGATCTAAGCAGTTGTCAGAAATACGGGTAGAGCGAAAGACAGGGATGCAAGAGCCTTCTTCGATACAAGTCCAAGACAAAGGTGATGGATGTCGCTGCTGCTGACAAGATAAATATGACGGAAGAAGAAAAGGATGGGCCCTCCAGGGCCATGCTCAGGTCAATCCTTTTCTCGATACTCCATATCTAGGACTTGTGGGCCTCGAGACATGATCTCCTAGTTATCCCTAAAAATCGGGGATAACAAGACTCAAGGAAAATACACAGGTATCCAATATATTTTTAAACATTGGAATGATAATACAAAGGGCCAAAAATATTCCAATGACTGGGTAGAGGGCGTGGCATTACGCAATAATCACAAAAACCCAACTATTATTTTTATTTCACAGAGAAAACCCTTTGAAATTTAATGAGTGTAATTGAATGTATTTCCATAATTATTTTCCAACATTCATACCATAATAACCAACATTCATTATAGGCACAACACAATCGCATACTTCAAACCAAATGGAATCTCAAACAAATTTCCATGCTTGAAACATTAAATGCCAACAGGAAGAAACCCAACGTAATTTGCACAGCCATAAAACCCACATACGCCCATTGTAATATTTGGAAAGAAAACACACTCTACATGCAAACTCTAAGAGCTAACATAATGATTTTATTCAGAGCAGAGTTATAGTTCATGAATGGAGGGATAAGAGCCGACATACATGTGAGGAAAATGATAGAAAACTAAGAGTACCACTATTCTCCCAAAGGCCGAGTAAAACGAAGAAATACTAACTAGAGAAACCAAAAAAAGTGTGAGTATAGTGAAGGTGGAAAATTCGAGGTAGGGTAAGAATGACGTGCAGTAAATGCACGTCGTTTCCCTTCTTTTCTCATTAATTTCCATCAACCACAGCCGGGTACGAGTGCACCCAATCTTCCAAACATTTTTCCATAAAATACATATTTAACCATGTGTTCCACCAAACATATCATTTCCAATTCAAAATCGAACCTCCCCTCCCCCCTCCCACATAGATTTCATAATTATTATATGCCCATTCAACACTTAGCACCAAAATATCTCCCACATTTCTTACTAACAGAGGGTTTTCATTTCATAAAACATATCAATTGTCCACAGTATATAACAAGTATAACATAAGTGCAATACACCATAACTATATGCAAAAATATATTTGTAGAAAGAATGAACCAAAATGCTTATCAAAAAATACATTTTCCTCCTCTTTTTCTTTTCAAATCAAATTGCTAGCACACTCATCATTCATTCATTTCACATGGAAACTGGTTCGAATTTCTGGGTTTATTCTCAAACTGTAGAATCATTTTTGCAAGATAGTCATGAGTGCAAATTAGAGGAGCGTCTTTCATCATTATTTACGTAAGGGGGTCCCACCTATTTAGCATATTATTAGATATATATATAAGTAATAAGGCACTGCAACCCATTTGTAGGAAGGGATTCTATGTTGAGATTTTGGGCATCAAAAAATCAGTGACTCCACAGGGAAATCTATTCTCAATAGATTTAGAACTCAGAATGTTTGGTTTCGCAGACCAATAGAAGTAGGTGATCCAAAATTGTTGGAAATAATAGTTATGCAACGGGGGAAAGAAATGGTGTTTTAAGGGAAATGATGAGACGAGACTTCGGGAAATTACTTATGGAAAGTGAGATGTATGAGGGGAGTTGGTCTTGTATGCATAACGATCGAATAAGATTCATAACATGTCAAGGAGAATGATTCTGATATGCTCTTGAACTCATGATGGATGGAAGAAAGGGATAACAAAAACAAGAAAGAAAACAAAACCAACTATACTACAACAATATTGAAATCAAAAAGTTATTCCAGTGGTGTCTCAAAAGAGGACATCGTGACATCTGTGTGTATCTTATTTTCATCGATAAAAAATACTTATAGAATGACATTGTTATGGAAAAACTAATCTAGACTTTATTTCTGATGACCATGTGAAACCAACAACATAAATTAAAACTCAATAAGCCTAAAAAAAACCCAGTAAAACAAAGGACTATATACAACAATTATGTTTACACAAAGTGCTAGTGATCACGTTGGTTCTACATAATGTTTCAAGTGGGAACCATTAGTACTGTAAGAAAACAATCACTCCTCCAAATCCTTTAGAAGGTATGAGTTTGTGCCAAGGATAAAAGTGATTTTGAAAGGACCTAGCCATATTTTTTGGAATTTAGAATGTCTCCTTCTTTCAACATGGGTTGAGTTCCATAGTAGGACTTTGTCATCAATATTGAATTCAACAACCTTTGCTCGTATGTTAAAATAATTTTTCACCGTTTGCTTCCTTCTTTTTAGGTTCTCCGAGGCAAATTTTCTTTGATCTTCCAGGGCTAACATTGCATTTATCCTTTGGAAAACATTAGAAGAATTTAATTCTTCAGTCTGTAACATCAACCGTAAGGAGGAAAACTCTAGCTCAGTAGGAAAACTATCCTCTTGGCCATATATGAGATGAAAGGGAGTAAATACCATACTTTCTTCGGTGGTTGTACAGTCTTCCCATAGGGCATAAGTGAGATGTGTGTGCCACTGGAGATGTTTTTCGTCTATGATTCTCTTTATGATCCTCACCAAATTTCTGTTAGTGGACTCTGCTTGCCCATTTCCTTGAGGGTAGTAAGTAGATGAAGTGAAATGTTTGACACCTAACTTAGCTAGCGTGAGCGTCACCTACGTCAGAGAACCATCAAGGAAGTGCTAGTCCAATGGAAAGATACAACTCCAGTAGATGCCACTTAGGAACCAGCTACCATTTTGCAGCAATTTCCTCATCTCAATCCTTGAGGACAAGGTTGTTTTTAAGGGGGCGAACATGTTAGGGTCCTAACCCGCACATAGGTAGAAAAATATATTCGAATGTAATAAAGGTCAATATTAATAAGGCCTTTCAATAAAATAGAATAAGGCGGATGTAAGAAGACCTAATAGAAGATTCCACTTCTAGAAGGATCTTCCTCTAGATGCTTCTTTTAATAGACATATTTAGTATAAATAGGAGTCAAGGATATGAGAACCCTAGCTTGGATATTATTGTAATAGATCTATGCTCAACTGGAGGTTTCCTCCTCGAAGAGGCCCGTGAACATTGCTTTCAGATTCAAAGTGTTATTCTGTTGTTATTCTTATATCATTTTAGTGCTATTGTGGTGAATGTTCTAGTTATATTGTTGTTATTCTGCCATTTCTAGCATTTTATTTTTGTTCTACATACATTTTATATCTGGTATATTACATTTGCCAACTGTCATACCATAATAACCAACATTCATTATGGGTTCCAGACAACCACATACTTCAAACCGAATGGAGTTCCAAACAAATTTCCATGCTTGAAACATTAAATTCCAACAGGGAGAAACCCAATGTAATTTTCACAGCCAGAAAACCTACATACGCCCACTATAATATTCAGAAAGAAAACACACTCTTCATGCAAACTCTAAGATCCAACACAATGATTTTATTTAGAGAAGAGTTATAGTTCATGAATGGAGGGATAAGAGCCAACATACATGTGAGGAAAATGCCAGAAAGCTAAGAGCACCACTATTCTCCCAAAGGCCGAGCAAAACAGAGGCAATACTAACCAGAACAACCAAAACAAGAGCGATTATAGTGAAGGTGGTGACTTCGAGGTAGGGTAAGAACGACGTGCATTAATTGCACTTTTTTTCCCCTCTTTTCTCATTAATTTCCATCAACCACAACCAAGTATGAGCACACACAATATTCCAAACATTTTTCCATAAAATAAATATTTAACCACGTGTTCCACCAAACATATCATTTCCAATTCAAAATCGAATTGCCCCCTGCCCCCCCCACATAGATTTCATAAGTATTATATGCTCGTTCAACACTTAGCACCAAAATATGTCCCACATTTCTTAGTAGCAGAGGGTTGTCATTCCATAAAACATATCAATTGTCCACAATATATAACAAGTATACCATAAGTTCAATACACCATAACTATATGAAAAAATATATGTGTAGCAAGAATGAACCAAAATGCTTATCAAAACAAACATTTTCCTCCTCTTTTTCTTTTCAAATCAAATTTCCAGTACATTCATCATTCATCCATTTCACATGGAAACTGGCTCAAATTTCTTGGTTTATTCTTAAATTGTAGAATCATTTTTGCAAGGTAGTCGTGAGCACAAATTAGAGGAGCTTCTTTCACCAATATTTACATAAGGGGTCCCACCTATTTAGCATATTATTAGATATATATAATTAACAAGGCATTGCAACCCATTTGCAGGAAGGGATTCCATGTTGCGCTTTTGGGCGTCAACAGGGTGCACTATCCATTGAGGATATAGTAATTTGGAGGGCTAGATCTAAAGTTTTGACTGAGGGATCTCTTCATATGCACTATACATACCCCAATCTACAATTTGGCAACATTTTGTAAGGGTTTAAAGGCCATTTTCAAAGAAGCCGAAATTCTTAGCTTGCTTCAACCAGTTGGGGTGCATCACAACCAGATTTGAAGGTGCCAAGTCTTCAAGGGAAATAAATTGATCTTGTATTGACTTGCACATTGTTGTTGAAGGTCTACGAGGTCTCACATCTCTATATTATTGTATCTTGGAGGCATATTCATCCCAAACTTCTTTATCTTTCTATATCATTCCAGATCTAAATATATTATGTATGGAGGTCAACTTATTATCTAAATAAAGGTTAGATTTGAATTTGTTTCTCATTCTCTTGTTTTGTCTCTCTTGTATCTTTCTATTTTCATATGCTGTGATGTTATCTTCATCATTCATATGTTGTAAAACCCAATAAAACACTTACAACGCAACTTTGAAATCAACCAGAAAAACAATCAAGAAAAATCATACAAACAGATCATAAAGAAAACACCTAAGTTCCTAGCGAATCTGCTTGGGAACATTATAGTGTGTTGCACCTTCTTCCTCAATGCAACCTTTTTCCAAGCCCATTTATTACCTCTTGTTCTTTTAGGATGTTTCTAGGTTGAATCCAAGGTGGG
>JASDQU011375495.1:24592-36832 GCA_032191745.1 Picea mariana | reverse complement strand
ACCTCAAGAGCCAACTAACCATTCCACATGGTCAAGGTTTGTGTTCCAGGCTACTCAATCCTTGGCCAGAGGAGACTATCTACCCGCTGCCCCTTGAAGAGACATCCACACTCCTCTCTACGAGGGTGGTCACACCCCTCTCTACGAGGGTATTCTAGCATGTCCCTAGAGTATCCAAAACTCAACACTTGGACAGAGGCCAATCTTGACAAATTTCTCATTCCCCTTCTCTACGAAGGTCTCTTCTCTTTTCCTTCTCTATGAAGGTCTACCTGTGGGATTGCTCATTCCTTCTCTACGAAGGTCTAGCTATGGGATCTGAAAAAATATCTTGTGGTCCAAAATCTTTCCATGATATAATACCATGCTACCCATCTGATGGGCACCATCCATCAACTTTCCTAATTGCACCAAATCATGATCCTCCATTTCGAACTCAGAGACATAGCTCTCTCTTGCACCAAACTAAGAGCTTCTAATCATCATCCTTGAAGTTCTCTTCTGTAATATCCTGGGTGCCTTCTTGAGTTCGAACATTTCTTTCTTTTTGACTTCATACTGGATCAACCTACTCCCTCTGCATCTATAAGAACGGTACTGGAGCAACTTGTAGTTACCTGCATCTCATCAACTATATCTGAGTATCCATCTTTCTCTTCATCTTGAACATTTTTGTTCTACATCTTTAGGAGCCTCCTGCTCCTATAAATACTGGATACTGTCTCATTCTTATTGATTGATTGGCTGAAATAAATATTTTGTCTCTTTCTTTATACTCTTCTTTGATAAGTCTTCACAAACACTGAAATAAAACGAGGTTAATTAACATTCTCACAAAAATCTAACTTGTAATGATAAACTATTAAAGTAAACAAGATACTAAAAATAAACATGAATACTTGTCTTTTGTTTTTGTGTGGGGAGGCTCCACGGACTCCACCATTTGCTATCTTCCTTCATATCAACTATCTTCAACTTAAAGTACATAATCCTCAATTTCTACTAAATCTTTCTTTGAGGGAGGAGATTCCTCTTCCTCTGCCACATGTGCTTGATACTTTCTTTTCCCTTTTCCTTGAGGACAGTCATAGGAAAAGTGTCCCAACTTTTGAGAGTTGTAGCATCTGATCTTTGAAACATCTTTCTTCTTATCTGGAACTTTTACGGAGTTAGCTTCTTTATTGTTCTTCCTGAAGGGACTTCTTCTATTCCTTTGAGTTGTAAGAGCTTCCTCTTCATCAACAATTAATCTCTTATGTTGGTCTGCAAGTCTAGATTCTTTGTGTGTGCAATCTGCCCATAACTTATCAAACTTGGGTAACTTACTTCTTGCACACACTCCTTGTACAAAAGGAATCCAAAATGTTGGAAACCCATTTAGGGTTGTGGTTACAAGCTCTTTGTCACTAATGACATCTCCAATAGTTGCAAGCTGATCTCTAATATGAGAAACTCTCATAAGATAGGATGAGACAGATTCTGAATTTTTCATCTTCATATTACGAAGTTGATTTCTTAAGGCAAGATTCTGGCTAATGTCTTTGCTTTCATATAACCTGTTGAGTGCTTCATACATTTGCCTTGTTGTCTGTAGTTCGGATATATGAGGGATCAAGTGATCCTTTACTGAATCTGACACGATTCTCTTTCCTTTCTTTTCATTCTTCTTGTGCTTGGTCTTTTGCTCTTCTTCCTCTGGTTCTGGTACATCCACTTTAACATGTTCTAGGAGATCATTCTTGTCTAGAATCATCTGCAACCTATGCTTCCATGATTTGAAGTTTCCAAATCTTTCCATCCTGTCTTCTACCCTCATACCGATAGCCATTCTTTTTTATAGTAGAAACCCTAGCCCTCTGAGCTATAGAAATAATAGAAAAAACAAATTTCTTGGATTTGAAAACTAAACTCACCAAAAGATGCAATGGACTGAGGCGAGTATGCTGGTATAGTCAGTTTCTGAAAATTCCAATTTCTAACCCTTGAAACTGGACTAGCGGATTTCTGGACTGGTGCTTCTAGTTTTCTGGTACTTCTGGTTTTCTGGTACTTCTTGTTTCCTGGTACTTCTGATTTTTTGGTGCTTCTGGTACTGGTGAAAACTAGGGTTTCACTTTCCGGGATTTCTATCCCCTGAAAAGGTGCGTTGAAGGTGCCAATGAGTTCGTTAGGCTAGGGAACACTTTTCTAGATGATCTTTGGGCTGATGATGATGTCATTCTAGCTCCATGTTGTGAATGATGATGATGATGATACTCCAACTCCATGCTGTGAATGATGATGTTATTGATGATGAGAAAAACTTATGATGATTTATAGATATGTCAGTCAGTGTTCCAGATGTTGTTGATGTTGCTACCCTCGGGCCTCTCTCTCCCGATGATGTTGTATTGTAGAATACCCTTCTTGTTAAGGGGGAGTGTTGAAATATTGTAACTGCGAAGTATATTCTACTTATTATTGAGTTATTATTAAATAGATCAATCCATAANCTTATTATTGAGTTATTATCAAATAGATCAATCCCCTTTTATGGATAGATCAAGTCGGGCTTTTTATATGACCAAATCCCCTTTTGTGGCTTGGTCAAACCCTAATTAAATGATGTTAATTGAGAAGTCGGCCCTTAGGGATAATTAAAGTGGTTTTAGCCACTAATTGAAGAAGTCGGCTCAGCTTGGTGAAGAGACACAACCCTAGTGCCTAGCAGCTAGTATAAATAAGAGAGGATGATGCCTCATTGTTACATTCACTAAAGTCACTCATCTAGTGCACAAGTTTGAAGGAAGCTGCAGTTGCTGGAAGAAGAAGAAGAGAGAGAGAGGCACATTGCTCAGTGTTGGATATTCTCTAGTGTTTGGTTTATTATCTTGGCATTGTATTGGCAATCTATATTAAGGAAGTTTTTGCTGGGTTTTCTACCCCATGAGGGTTTCCCAAGATAAATGTTGTGTACCTTGTGATTGTGTTTCTTTCATTGATCCTGCTTATGCTATTATTATCTAGTAAATTGAAAAGAACTTAATAGAAGCTCTAAATTTAACAGTAAGTTGGTAGAGCCATGTATTAGTATGTCAGACCATGTGATTTTCCACTGCATATTAGAAGCAACAAACATCAAGTGACAATGAAAATATGGTTCAGATGCATGGAAGGTTTTAAAAGATGGTCTAGGTTCCTTTTACTCAAATTAAAGCCAAGTCTAGTTTTATTGGGCAGCCACCAAAGACCATATGTACCAACCAATCATACAACAGACGCCAGCCATTTTTGGGCTGTACGAATCATACATACCACATCCCTACAACCTCCAACAGCCGTAAGGATCTGTATGAACCATAGTTTTAAAAACCGAAACCGGTACCAGAACCAGTCGAGGGTCCAACCTGAACCGGAACCAGAACCGGTAATGAACCGATCAAACCGGTTTCAATGAACCGGTTTTTTAAAAAATACATAAAATATTTAAATTTTAACGAAAAAAATATATTTTTAAGATTTTAAATCATGTTTCCAAAGCACTAGAGACGATTAGAGACAACATATCCAAAGTATGCTCATGAACATATCAAAACGACACCAAGTGTAATACATATTTAGAGATCGGAACATAAATACATAATCAATGAGGCTCTAAATGGCCTCTACAACACCAAATAACATACTAAGTTAGAGTCACTGATACTATAGGTGGGAATGCCAATGAAAAATACAAAATAGCCATAGGGTAGATACTAGAACCGTAGATGGAAGAATCTCATAGCTCATGAGTCGTGACTGTCAGTAGTCCTCCATGTTATAATCATCAAGATTGGCATCACTACCATTGCTCTCTCCTCTTCCTCCTCCTCATCCTCCCCTATATCCAATGCAATCCGTGCATTTGTTGATGTGGACTCTGGAGGATGACCCCTCAAGAGGATCACCATCATCAAAAGTGACCGGCTCTAGCACTAGTTCATTAAGATCCAAGTTGGCTAATGCCAACTCAACACTGTTGTTCAAACCCTTATCCTCAGAAAACACATCCCACATCTTTTTCTTTCCCTTCAACCACTCTTCTCTCTGCTTGTATATAAGACGGAGGTTGGTGTGCACATACACTACCAAGTCACCGGACACGACGACAAACTACAGAGAGAAGAGTTCAATAGAAGAGTTTATACTTGAGTGAAGGGTACATTTTTACTGGGGTCGTGACAAAAGAGTTCAACCATCAATGCCACCAACATCGAGGTACATAAAGGGCTTGGTTCTCTTGATTAAATGTCAGTTCCATACCCTCATACATGATAGAATCCAATGGAAACATTGCAATCTTGCCAATCTTGAAATCCTGAAAATTGTTAAGTCTACTGAATTTTGAATGGGACCTAAAATTCTACTTTCTCCATATGAAGTCCAATGAGGTTGGAACCACTCTCAAACATCCTGAAACAATTAATGGTAATGTTAAAAATTTAAGTAAAATGATGAAAATGAAAGAACTGCTCTCAAACATCCTCAAAAGTAAAAGGATGAAAATGAAAGACCCGCTCTCAAACATCCTCAAACATTACCATTAATTACTAGGGTGGGTGAAATGGAGGGGATGGGGACCTCTTTAAATAGCATTAATAAAGCAAAATAACCCTCAGCTGCACACCAAAACACCTTACAACTCCAACTTGCATGAAAAAACATGAGCCAAGTACTTCTCTGTTACTTAGGTTTTAGGTTTTAGGGGGTTTTAGAGGGTTTTAGGTTTCTGGGACCAAACCAGCCGGTTTGGTCATAAACCGACCGACCGGTTCGGTTTATTGACCGGTTTGAACCGGTCAACCATCAAACAGGGCAAACTGGCCGGTTCCAGTGCCGGTTCAATGGTTTTTAAAACACTGGTATGAACAACCACTGCATGAAAATCGACCTCTATGGACGTTGTACAATGCAAGAACAATGAAATTTGACTCCCAGCAAAGGAAATTGACAGTTTTTTCAGTCAATTTGACCAAGCAGCAATCATGAACTGCTCAATTTCACTGTAATTTTGTAGATCCAGCAAGTAATTGGCTGGGATTTGACAGATTGGACAGGTAATTCTCTGTTTTTCTCAGTAATTTGTAATTTAAGTGATCCGTAAACAAGGAACTTATAGCCCACTYGCTTCACCAACACGGATTCTTTGCGAAATTAAAATTCTTGTTCCAATCTCAGCTTTGTCTCAGGTTTGTACAGAGTGCCCTGTCTTCTGGAGGCTACCAGGCATCTGTCCTCTGTCTTATACAAGGATCTATGTACTTCTGAAGGCTGCAAAGCCTGTTCTCTTTGCAACCTCCGCTCCGAATGATTGGTTGGCTCCTTCTCTGTGTAATCTGCACACAAGGACCTAGATGACAATACAAATTTGGTTATAATTGTTGAGGCTTTCTCAGAGCATAGAAGATTGAACTTAATGGAGTTTTTCCTTCACTCTTCCACAATGCCCAAATGCTCTCAAAGAAATAGAGTTATTTTGTGCAAGAATAACTTCAAGGAACAGCTTCAATGTTGTACACATAGTCCATACTGCTACAATATTGTCGATCATTTATGCCTACATCTTCTTCTTCTCAAACTATATTCTTCAATCTTGAAATGAGAAACAATTTTAGCTCGGGCTGCAAGGGCTCTTCATGAGCTTTTGAGGTAGTGACAGACTGGGTTCAAAACAACACCGTGAACCTTAAGCCAGCAATTTCTCTTGACTCTGAGCATTGTATGCATTCAAATGCAGAGAGTAGCCAGGAGAATTCTCATAGACTCCAAATCGTTTTTGTTGAACCAATACATATATATCAAGCGCTTGTATATTCTAAATGCCCAGCAGATGTGAAAGGAATCGGCCTAACAGTATACGGCTCAGGGAAGCAATCAATTCGCCCAAGGCATGAAATTACAGTCCAAGAAGGGGAGAATTCACCCAGCAACAGAATGGAACACCCAACAATGAAATGGAACGCCCAACAATTGACTGGCATGCCCAGGGAGAGAGAGAAAGTCTGTGTGATGCCCATACGGCCTCCGTACAACCTGTGGGTGAGAGAGATATGCCAAGGAAGGAGTGAAATCGTCCATCCTTGAAACAAAACGCCCAGCAAGATGTGAAGTCCCCCAGGGACGAAGTAAAATGCCCAGGGGGATGTGAACTCACCCAGGCACAAAGTAAAACGTCTAGGGGAATGTAAACTCGTCCCAAGCAAAGAGAAAACATCCAGGAAAGTGCTAAATCGACCCGAGCAAAATAAATTCGAATGAGGGAGAAAGAGTTACAGTCTGGAGTGAGAAATTTACCCAACTCCCACAAAGGTGCAACAACTCAAAGATGACAACCATCGATCTCTGTGCCAGGAAATGCATCCTACAGTGGTAGTAATAGAGCTGTTATACTATAAAAACTATTAATGAAATAAATCCACAAGTTTATTCACATCTTCCTCTCATTTACACTCTCACTATTATCTTGCAGCCATGAAAACCAGAATTAAAACATGAACACGTAAATCACATTCACATAGAAATCTCAGAGCAATTTAAAACATAATGGACACTATATTTACTCTAGAAACTCAAATGGAAAACCAAGTTTCAATCTTTCAATGCAATTGGGCTTTCTCTCCTATTCCTCCCTTGGCCCCCAAAAGACCCTTTAGAAGTGAAATTACATGAGGAAATAGGGAGAGCTGAGGTAAAAGGAAGGCCAACAGCCTGACCATTCATTTCCCATTCCTCACTCTTTTCTCTCCTCTATTATTTTTTTCTTTTCATTAAATTCTCAATTTTTTTCTCTTTTGTCTCATTTACTTTACATTTGCATTGTTTTACAATGTTTGAATAACCTTCTGATTAAACTTACAAGTACTGAGTCTTAAGCATTCATCAGTTCGGATCCATTTCAGATCATTAAGGGAGGAAATAACAAAATTTTCCAGTATTTGATAGATCTGCAACAGATCTATGCATTTTTCAGCAAATTTATCAGTTTTTCAACAAGAATATTTGTTTTTATCTTAGTATTTTTCAGTTTGTGGAGGAAAAACACAGTTTTCTTGGCTGTAAATCTCTATTTCAACTGCTGATTTTATTTTCAGCAACATATAGGATAAATTTTTGTGCTCTAATGACAACCAAAAATTTTCTAGGAAGAATTATAGTACCCAGAAACATCGTATGTTAGTCATTTTTGACTGCAGGGGTTTGGACCAACTTGTGTTGGGCAAGGAAACACGACCAACAACAGCTGGAAATGACCAAACCATGTTTGATGAGCATAATAGAGAAGCGATGATGCATGACAAAGCTTTTAGTGAATGATGAAATGCTTCCCGAAGTGCAAATTGGGGGTGATGTTGCAACGATTTGGAAGTGAATAAGGGATTTACATGAAACTTTAAATAAAGTTAGAGCCTTCTTCCTTAAAAGTTTACTATTTTCAGTCAAAGTTGATGAAAGAGAGTCTTTACAAGATCATTTGCTGAAGATACAAGATCTTAGAAAACAATTGAATGCCACTGGGTGAAAAATGGAAGAAGACATGATGGTAATCACTCTCAAGAGTTTACCAACCTCATTTTAGCATTTTATTGAAACCCTAAAATATTACTTCCACTGATGTTAACCTGAAGTTTGAGAGTTTGAGTATTTGAGCACTAAGCTCTTGTAGCAAGATAGGTGGAAAAAACAATTCGGAAGTAGCAATGGGAATGAGGGTTCAGAAATGACTTTGGCAACCAACTTCAAGGACAAAGGCAGGTTTCCTAAGATGAATGAGGGCAGCAAGACAAATGACTTGGCTAATCACAAGACTTTTAAGTGTCAATATTGTGAAAAAATGGGTCATAAGAAAAAGTTTTGCAGGGAAAGGTTATACGATGAGAAGAATAATCAAGGGCCCAAAAGGCATGTTGAATTTTCACTATGCTAGGCTCAAGCATGAGGTTTATTTCATTTTAGCATTTACTTGAACCATAAACAAATGCAGCTACACCATACACAAGTGCTGCAATAACCAAGATCACAAGAAGAAATACCATGCACAAGAACACAAGAAATATCCTGGGAAACCCTTCTACTCAAGGGAAGAAACCCCACCAATCCTTTGCTATATTCTCAAGAGAAGATCCTCCAACCATAAAACCCTAATGCACACAAGAGGGTGTTCTACCACCTTGAAACTTGCGCCCAAGAGAAGTGCGCACTTCATCCCTAAAATGTACTTGCTGAAATTCCAAAATTACATGTGTGAGTGTGTTTCCTCAATGGGGAAATCACCTTTATTTATACTAGACTGGACACAACAAAAGTGGTGTCTATTGGCACAACAGGGTTGACCTCATTAACTTAGTAATATAATTAATTATCTTTCACTTATGGTGGGGCCGACTTGTACCCTTTACATCACAATTAGGGTTACAAGCAAATCTTACACTTAGACAATATAGCAAGGGATTCACACATCCACTAGTGCTTAGCCACTAGGGACACGTCCACCTGTGCTCAGCCACAAGGACGTCATACTCAACAGATCTCTATCTCAACTGAGTCCACAGGAGAATCATCTGGAGTACCGCATCGTCTCAACTCACACAAAGGAGAACGATACACCCATCACATGGACACACCCAACCACTAGGGGACGACCCAGCTCTCTAGAGGAGAACGATGCCCCAACCACTGGGGGAAGACTCAACTCTCACACAGAGGAGAACGATGCCCCATCACATGGGTATGCCCAACACTGGGCTCTCTCACAGGTCAACTCAACTCAATCACAGAGGAGAACGTATCCTAGAAGATGTCTCATGATGCTGCAATCATCAACACTCCCTCTCAACTAGGGAGGCATTCTCCACCAAGCCAAGTCTCTCACAGAAATACTCGAACTTCGTCTTGGCAAGTGGTTTGGTGAATATATCTGCAATTTTCTCATGTGTAGGAAGGTATTGCACGTGTATTGCTTTACTCTGCACCATGTCTCTGATATAATGGTATTTTATCTCAATGTGTTTCGATTTATCGTGAAACACATGATTCTCAGAAAGCTTCACACAACTCTGGTTATCACAATGAATAATGGTATAATCCATCTCATGATCAAATAAATCTGTAAGGATCTTGCGAAGCCACATTGCTTCGCAGACTACCACACTCAACGCTATATACTCTACTTCTACGATACTCAAAGCCACAGAGCTTTGTTTCCTGCTGCACCAGGAAACCATGGCAGACCCCAATGTAAAACAAAAACCGGATGTGCTATTCTGGTCCACTGCATTCCTTGCCCAATCTGCATCGGCATATTCTTGTAATCTCATGTCTACACCGAAGGCATATCTCAGGCCATATCTCATGTCTACACCGAAGGCATATCTCGGCTCACTCGTGAACAGACTAAGTACATTCACTTCATAGCATATATCAGGTATGATGTTAACCAGATACATCAATGATCCAATCAGTTGTCGGTATAAATGTGGATCAATCTCGCCTAAATCAGTAGAAGCCTCGTTCATTTTCTTCAGATCCATCACCATCGGTGTAGGCATGAATTTGCAGTCTGTCATATCGAACTTCTTCAATATCTCCACTGTATATTTTCCTTGACTTAGGAAAATTTCATCAATCCTCTACCATACTTCTAGTCCCAAGAAGTAGTGCATCATACCCAGATCCTTCATCTCGAATTTAGAAGTCAATGCACGCTTGCATTAAGCAATAAGTCTTTATGAACTGGNTAGAGGAGAACAATTCCCCCACCACTGGGGGACGACTCAACTCTCACACAGAGGAGAACGATGCCCCATCACATGGGTATGCCCAACACTGGGCTCTCTCACAGGTCAACTCAACTCAATCACAGAGGAGAACGTATCCTGGAAGATGTCTCATGATGCTGCAATCATCAACACTCCCTCTCAACAAGGGAGGCATTCTCCACCAGGCCAAGTCTCTCACGGAAATACTCGAACTTCGTCTTGGCAAGTGGTTTGGTGAATATATCTGCAGTTTGCTCATGTGTAGGAAGGTATTGCACGTGTATTGCTTTACTCTGCACCATGTCTCTGATATAATGGTATTTTATCTCAATGTGTTTCGATTTATCATGAAACACATGATTCTCAGAAAGCTTCACACAACTCTGGTTATCACAATGAATAATGGTATAATCCATCTCATGATCAAATAAATCTGTAAGGATCTTGCGAAGCCACATTGCTTCGCGGACTACCACACTCAACGCTATATACTCTACTTCTACGGTACTCAAAGCCACAGAGCTTTGTTTCCTGCTGCACCAGGAAACCATGGCAGACCCCAATGTAAAACAAAAACCGGATGTGCTATTCCGGTCCATTGCACTCCTTGCCCAATCTGCATCGGCATATTCTTGTAATCTCATGTCTACACCGAAGGCATATCTCAGGCCATATCTCATGTCTACAGCGAAGGCATATCTCGGCTGACTCGTGAACAGACTAAGTACATTCACTTCATAGCATATATCAGGTATGGTGTTAACCAGATACATCAATGATCCAATCAGTTGTCGGTATAAATGTGGATCAATCTCGCCTAAATCGGTAGAAGCCTCGTTCATTTTCTTCAAATCCATCACCATTGGTGTAGGCATGAATTTGCAGTCTGTCATACCGAACTTCTTCAATATCTCCACTGTATATTTTCCTTGACTTAGGAAAATTTCATCAATCCTCTGCCATACTTCTAGTCCCAAGAAGTAGTGCATCATACCCAGATCCTTCATCTCGAATTTAGAAGTCAATGCACGCTTGCATTAAGCAATAAGTCTTTATGAACCGGTGAGGAATAAATCATCCACATACAAGACCAAGATCAGGCACTCGTCACCAACAATGTGATAATATAGGTTTGGATCAACAACACTCTTTTTGAAGCCCAAACTTATCAGGAATTCATCCATCTTCTCATTCCAAGCACGAGGTGCCTGCTTTAGTCCATACAGGGCTTTCTTCAACCTGCACACATGAGATTTCTCGTCATGTATCATGAATCCCTCTGGTTGCTCGATGTAAACTTCTTCCTCTATCTCACCATTGAGAAAGGCTTTCTTTACATCCATCTGATGTAGTTTCCAACTCATAGATGCATCTAGTGCAATGATAGTACGGATGGAAGTGTATTAGGCTACATGAGCAAATGTCTACTCATAATCAATTCCCTCCACCTGTGAGAATCCTCTAGCCACGAATCTCGCTTTGTACTTCTTGACACTTCCATCGACTGAATTCTTGATCTTATAGATCCACTTGGAAGTCACTACAGAATTCCCTTCTAGTCTCAGAACAATATCCCACACATCATTCTTCATGATCGACCGATACTCTTCTGTCATGGCATCTTGCCATACCTGCTGACTTGCTACTTCTGCATGACAAGAAGGCTTGGTATTAATGATGTGGCTCATGGTTGAAACATAACTTGAAAATCTCTTTGTTCTCTTGCTCTCTCGGAATGTGCCTTGAGGAGATGCATGTCCCTCTTCCTCCTGCAGATTCTGTTGAGCCCAGGAAAGCCTTTTATGGCCTACTGCAATGTCTCTAGGAGCATCTACTGGAGCTACTTGGATCAATTGGATCAATGGTTTTCTCCCTCTGGACTGTTGAAGGGTAGAAGGTATGGTCTCTTCCTTCTTCTCAAATAGTTTGACTCCCTTTGAGTCAAGTGACTCCCTTTGAAGTCAGAAGGATAAACATATGTTTTGGAGGAATTGTGACATCATCCTTTTCCTGTGTTGCTAACCTGGAGACATCTCATGTCTTCTCAGGTCTTCTGCTGACTCTATAGTACTTTGTTGGCCTCCCATACTATGATAATAACCAACCAAGAAAATTTGGACTCCCATACTAGGGATAATGGTCCAAGTCATGAGGGCTCCCACACCAGGGACAATACTCTTCATCATCAAAATGCAAGAAACTACAGGGTAATAATGAAATCAAATAAGGAATGTAGTACAATACTTACCTTAGTCTACAGTCATGCTCAATCTTGCTTTTGGTCCTTCTAAGAAAGGTCAAAGGAAGAAAGCATCATCTCTCATGTCTTCATCTTTCTAAGGTGGGTCTAGATCAATGTCAGCAATGGAGGCATGTTGTCTTCCTCTCTTCTTGGTAGGACAATTTCTCGCATAGTCTCCATATTTGTTACATCTGAAACACTGGATCTTTGATTTGTCTTTTCTAG
>JASDQU011375495.1:0-10491 GCA_032191745.1 Picea mariana | reverse complement strand
AAACGTCATGAAATGAAGAAGGATTCAATACAACATATTCAAGTGCTTCAAAAATCAGAGTGATACATACCATGATGCTCGGACTTATTACCTCATGGAGCTAGACTCACTGCTACTTCAAAACGAGGTTGGTGCGATAGATACTGCTATTGGTGATAAATGGACTTCACTTAAGAAAAGAGGGGCCCTCTGGCGCCATGCTCAAGTCATATAGCTCTGAGTACTCTATGTCTAGGACCAGTGGGCCTTGAGACATATTCTCCTTAGTTATCCCTCAACTAGGGGATAACATCTAGCTCTAGCTCGGGGACATGTGCTCACCGTAGAGTGCAAGAGAACCTCAACATCTCTAGTATGACCTGTGCTTGATAGATCTCAACAAAGGATATTAGTAATCCTTAGGGTGGTGATATCACCCCTTGTTCATATATGATACAATAGAAAAATAAAAGCATCTCTAGTCTAGCATATGATTATGAGCATTCATATATATATAATGAATCAAGACAATATGGAAATGCAACTACAACTATGCTAACATGATATGAAAATGGTATATACAATGTATGCAAATGCCTACCTACCTCTACTTACCTGTTGGTTGAATGCTAGTTGTAGTCATATAACCAGTGAAACCATCCTAGCAATACCTCAGAATACCTGCCTATGTGCTTCATCATAAACCAAAACAACGACAAGTCAAGCACAAAAATAACATGAGTTAGAGCATGCATCATATCATAGGAATTCGTAAATTTTAGCTCATGGAGGCGGGAGGGAGGGACAAAATTATGCTAAGTTGCACTTCTAGGAAAGTGCTCAATCCATCTCAAAAAGGGATCATGAAAAATCAAAGGCTCAAAAAAATGACTCAAAGACTCTAAAGGTTGGCTAACTTGGATGTCATCACATCCTGAGGTATGGGAAGGGACTAGCAAGAACCTAGAGGATGATTGGCAATTCTTTAAGGGAAAGCTAAAAGACTAAGATATTAAACTTATTCTTAAGGTATTCAACCTACCCTTAAATTCTAAAAGAAGGCTCTTCCCTAGAGAAAAATTGGGACAAGGGACATTTTTCCCAACTGCATCCTTAGTGACATAACGAGGTAAAGTAATTGAAGGGAGTTGGAAAACCCTGTTACAAGTATCCTGCTTTAGCCAAGCAACGTCCTTACTCTTATCAAGATATGAGCACAACAATGGTTGATAATCTTCTTTATAGAACAAATCCAAGTGCTCAAAGGAATAATCATCAAAATCCTCAAGGTATGATTGAAAATCATCAAGAGAACTTAGAACTAGGTCACCCTTAGGTGCTTGTGAAATATCCCAAATCCGACAGATCTGGATATCTATTGTTGAACTAGTGTTCTGACTCTCAGATCTAATACTCTGGGGGTTTTTGGATGCGTTTTAATTAATTTTTTGACATGCTTGGTGATTTTATCATGTGTGTGTCATACAAATAAGGTTTGAACATATATATGAAGCATGCGAAGTAATGAACCAACACAATCTCAATAGCATGTATTATATGGAAAAAGCAAGAAATACAATTGATATGCGGAAAGCAAATAAATAATCATCAACTAGATTTCATGGATCATCACTGGAATACAATGCGACTAATACAAAATACCCATGAACAGAAGATGTGGATAGATCCGCACAAGCATAGATAGATCGATAAAATGTAGTTCTGGAAACTCACAACAATTGCTGCAAATGCTGGAAAACTCGGCCTGGTGGCTATACTCGACAGATCCACCTAGAAACTATCCCAAACTAAGAGCCCTAGCCTCTAGGCTCCTCCTGATAACTTTCAAACAGAATATTTGACCCCTGAAGCTCTGGATGACATCCCCTAGGGGGTTGCACACCTCCTAGGCAAGGTGAGTGCGCCCTAGTGATTCCACCATCGGAATCCACTGATATCTATCTCGAAATGTGTTTCCTAACCTCCTTTGTACTGGGTCAGAAGGGTTTCCTCTGATCTAACTCAAAACACCCCCTAGAACCTCAAACGTCCCTCCTCAAGAGTTGCGCACTTCCTGGCTGTCTAATGCACCCTAGAAGATTCCACCGTTAGAATCTAATGACTGGTGACTTAAAAGAAGCGCCCTGGCTGATACACAACTGGGTTAGAAGGAATCAACAAGATAAGCCATGGTCTCGTGCAACTACACAAAACCCTCTCTAACCCTTGCGCCCTCACTAGTTGCACTACACAATGTCTGCAATAGATCTTAATACTCCTGAACTGGCACGGTTAAATACCTGGATGGTATCTCTGATAGGCTAGGGTGTGTCTTCTAACACCAAAAACAATCTATGTGGTGGTTTCCTCCAAAAATCCACAAAACATCAAAGAGGTCGATTTCCTCCTTTGGAAACTATTCTCGACATCAAATCATAACATAATGAGGAATTAGGTCGAATTCATCCTTTTATACCTTTCCCAATCTAATTCTTTGTTGACATCACTTAAGCTAGGTGTTTTCCCTCCTAAGGTGAGTGATTAATTAATTAAGTCTCCCCATTAACATCTTTTTCTTCTATTTCTCCATTGACTTCAACTTAAGTGACTTTTCCTATGCTTTTTGGCTTAATTCATCATTTAGTCATTGTTTCACCCTTATCTCTCCTCTTGTTCCTTATTTGTGCCTGACTATAGTCTATGAGAACAGATAGACTACTAAGTCACTCTCTGTTGGCCTACTCTTGGGAACGGGACATCACGGTCCTCCCTTCCTGAGATTGCTTGTCCTCAAGCAACATCAATCCCGGGTGCTACAATATATGCTCTCCCTCCCATGTGGCATCCTCCATTGGAAATCCCCTCCATCTAACCAAGCACTCCCTGATGACCTTGTTCCTTAGTCTACGCTCTCTCTACTCTAACACCTCCTCTGGTACTAACTCCAACTGACCCTTCTCATCCAAGGGTGGGAATTCCTATGAAATGCTAACCTCTTGTCCCACTGCCTTTTTAAGGAAAGAAATGTGAAATATGTTGTGAATCTTGCTACCCTCCGGTATATCTAGCTCATATTCCACCTCGCCTACCTTCCCAATGACTCTGTATGTTCCATAGAATCTAGGCTTCAGCTTCCCTACCCCGCTTCTTTTCAAGGAAGACTATCTATATGGTTGTAATCGTAGAAAAACCAAGTCCCCAAACTCGAAACTATGCTTTATCCTATGCTTGTCTGGATAAATATTCTACTGGTTCTGAGTTGTCTGTAAGTTTTCCTTTACTTCCCATAGAATCCTCTGACTCTCCTCAACCCAGTCTTTGGCCCCCGGGACCCTGCTATCCCCAAACACAGTGTCCAAAAAAGAGGGTGCATGGTATCAATGCAATGTTGTAAATGGCGACATCCTGATAGACATATGGTAAGTCGTGTTGTAACAATACTCACCCATGTGCATTGTTTCCCTCCACATAATTTCTCAAAATCCCCTCCACCCATTTGTTGACAATATCTTTCTATCCATCTATCTATGTGTGGTATTTGGTACTCATGGCTAGATCTGTGCACACCAACTGAAAGATCTCCTGCCAAAATGCGTTGATGAAGCACCCATCTCTATCACTGACAATCTGCCTGGGTAAACCGTGCAACCGAAAAACCTCTCTGAAAAATAGCTTCGCTACCTGTATGGACTTGTATTCCTTGGGTATGGAAAATAAGTGTACAAATTTGGTCAACCTGTCGACCACTACAAATATATAGTCCCTGCCCTGCACTCTAGGAAGACCTATAATGAAGTCCATAGAAATGATCTCCCATTTCTGCTCCAGAATGGATAGAGGTTGAAGTAACCCCATGGGGTGTGTCTACTCAGACTTATTCTACTGACAAGTTGTGCACTCTTGGATGTGTTTCAATACATCATCTTTGAGACCCTTCCATGAGAATCTCTCCTTGATCTGCCTGTAATTCTTGAAGTACCCATGATGCCCAGCTACAGGTGAATCGTGACACACCTTCAAAATCTTCCCTTTCAAGGTAGATTCTGGAACCAAGTAGATCCGGTCCTTGTAGAAAATGACATCATCTAGCACCCGATATCTATCATCAACTACCCGTGTCTATTACTCCACCAACAAATATGTCTTCCAGTCTGTGCAAATATCCATCATCAAACACCCTGATGGCCTCCTGGACAAGGCATCTTCTATGACATTCCTTTTTCCCTTAACATACTCAATGTCAAAGTAAAAGGATTATATCTTCGAAACCCACTTCTATTTTCTCTCACTGAGGTCTTTCTAATCCATGAAATACTTGAGACTGTTGTGATCAGTCTTCACTACAAATCTGCTACCCACCAGATACTGCCTGAATTTGGTTAAGGCATGCATGATTTCCAACATTTCCTTGTCGTAAATTGAGTAGTCTCTCTGACTCATTGAGATTCCTACTCTCGAACACAATGGGATGGCCTCTCTGCATCAAAACTGCTCCAATCCCCACCCTTGATGTGTCGCACTCTAAGACAAACGATCTAGAGAAATCTGGAAGGGCTAGAACAGGGCATGTGCTCATAACCTCCTTCATTTTCTCAAATGTCTATTGTGACTCATATGTCCAATGAAAAGCACCCTTCTTGGTTAGATATGTGAGCGGTTCTCCCAACTATGAAAATCCTCTGACAAACCACCTATAGTAACTGCATAACCCAAATAATCCCTTCAGCTCCGTGAGTTTCCTGGGTGTTGGCCAATCCAGAATGGCCCTAATATTCTTCTAATGAACCTGTACTCCCTGCTTACTAATGATATGCCCCAAGTACAATAGTTCTCTCATCCCAAACTCACATTTGGACTCCTTGGAATATAATGACTATGCCTGCATAATGCCTAAGACCTCCTCCAAATGTGCCAGATGCTCATCCCACATCCTATTGTAAATCAATATGTCATTGAAGAATACCAAAAGGTACTTCCTCAACTGCCTCCAAAAGATGTGGTTCATGCAAGACTGAAATGTGGTAGGTCCATTGGTCAATCCAAATAGCATGACCAAGAACTCGAAATGTCCAAAATGGCATCTGAACGTTGTCTTCTCTATGTCCTACTCTTTGATGTTGATCTGATGATATCCTAACCATAGGTCAATCTTAGTGAAAAACTGCCCCATGTAACTCGTCCATCAACTCATCTATGCGCGGAATGGGGTACTTGTTCTTGATCATTTTATTATTGAGCACTCTCTAATCAATGCACATTCTCAATGTGCCATCTTTCTTCAGTACCAGAATGACTGAAGAAGCAAAAGGACTCATGTTGGGCCTGATGTGCCCCATCACAAGCAATTTTTTGATTGCTTTCTCAATCTCATCCTTGAATCTCTTGGGGTTCCTATAGGGTGTTGTGATCACTGGTGTAGCCTCTGCCTCCAACTTAATTGTATGTTCGAATCCCCTATCTGCTGGTCTACCTAGTGGTATCGGCCCAAACACTGGCTCATATTGACTCAGAAGCTTCCTGATCTGTGGATGGCAATGCTCTCTTCCCTATGAATCCTTCCATGTGGTGATCAAACACTCTGTTGCATAAGCTATATCACCATGATGAAAGATTCTCTCCATCCTCTTTGTTGATACTTCTTGGGGTTATCCTGTAGACATACCTCTCAGTACCACTCTCGATCCACTAGCGTCTCTAAATCTCATAGTCAACGTCTGATAGTTGAACCCAATCTCCCCCAATGAATAAAGCGACTGTACCCCCAATACTACATCTGTATCTGATAGGACAACTACATAAAAGGTATCCGTTAGGGTGTAGTTGCCTAATTTGACCTTTAGGTCCAGGACCATGTCCAAGCATTTCATCGTGTATCCATATGGCACTACCACATAGAATCCCTCAAACTCCTCAGTGCGTAACCCCCTCCTAGATACTAAGGATTCATTTATGAAATTGTGGGTGGCCCCACCATCAACTAAAGTTTTCATGCGTTGCCTCTGTACAAGGCCCTTGAGCCTGAGAGTGTTGTACCTGGGTACTCCGGAAAGGGTTTCTATGGTTCCAACTTTCACCTCTCTACGAGGTTTTGTCTTCTCCTTTGGTTGTGCCTCTGTCTGAATCTGAGGTTTCTTCGGATGTCGCTTCAACTCGTGTCTAGTCTCCTCCTCTGAATCATTGTCTACCTATGCTCTGATCTCCTCATCCTCCTCCTCACTACCTGATTCCACCTCAATGTAGTGGATTTTCCCCTTTCCCATGCATCTATGACCTGGGACCCAATGGTCTTTGCAAGAGAAGCAAAGCTTCTTCCTCATTAAATCTTGTCTAGTGTCATCGTCTAGCTTGGGCTTACCCTTCCATTCCCTTTGAGGATTTTTCTGATCCCTATCTCTCTGTGGCACAAAGGGTTTGGTAAAGGTTTTGGGTTTCAGTGTTGAGTCTATCATGTCTCTCGTGCACACAATGGCCTCCTGTGGGGTGTGAGGCTTGAAATCCTTAACCCAACCCCTCAATGGCTCCATCAATGCCTCGGTGAACAACATCACCAATCTGTCCTATGATATATCTGATACGGCCACTGCCTTCTGCTGGAACTCTGTGATGAAGGGCTCAATCGATGTTGTTTGTCTCAACTGTGTAATATCCCTGAAATGGAGATCTGGATCTCTCCTGTCAAACCTCTCCATCAACCTCTCGGTGAACTCCAAGTATGAATTAATGTGGTTGTGACCCAAGGTCACCAACCCATGGTACCACCATTCGTGGGCCTCCTTATCCAAGTGCAAGTTGGAAAAGCTGATAGCTTCTAACTCTGTCATCAGGTTAAGCTTTAAATATGTGTCAATCTTTTGTACCCATTCCTGAGCTGAGCATCGTGATGACTCATCAAAATTAGGAATGTTCATCTTTCCCACTTTCTTGATGAAATCCATGTTTTGAGTTTACACATTGCCCCTATGTGCCTCTCGGGGTCTGTTATGATACCTGATCGAACAATAGTCTAGCAAACTCATGTCTTCATTGAACTCTTGTTCTAGTGCCAAATAGTCTCTCCTATACTCTTCGAATGGGTCCTGATCATTGCCTGTCCCTGACCTGGTTGTCCTCCTTCCTGCCCCGACTGTCCCCCTTGGAACTATGGATATAATGGTTGGGGAATCCTTCCAGATGATGTATAGGCATAGATAAGAGAGGGATGTCCACTCGCACCACCCTGATATCCACTGGAGCCACTGGCCCCACCTCCCTAGTGTCCTCTTGACCCACTCACTCCTCCTATGGCATTGGCACCCATGGTGTTCACACTATGCTGGATCATCTGTCTGTTGATGGCCATATGTAAAATGGCATTCATCATGTCTTGTTGTCCTCTAGATAGGTCATTCAAGATGGCCTGCGTACTATCAGAATCTGTCTTAGGGGCCTTTCCCCCTACCCACTGGTGTCTCACGCTTGTCACCCATAGTCCTCTCTATCTCTTCCTCTATGTCAGAACTGATCTGGTCTTTTTCCTCTAACTCTGGCTATGTATCTGACTGAGTGTTGAAGGGAGTGTAGTCCCTTCTGTTCATGTCTCTTATGTCTCTACTATGTCCTCTGCGATACTGAATGTACTTGTCCCCAATATGTCCTCAGCCATATGGGTATTCTGCACCTGTTCCCAGAATCATGGGGTCATGAGAATCACTTCTTCACAGCCTGGCAGGAAGAAAGCTCTGATGCCACTGAAATATCCCAAATTCGGTGGATCTGGATGTCTACTCCTAAACTAGTGTTCTGACTCTTGAATCTGATACTCTAGGGGTTTATGGATGCATTTTAATTAATTTTTTAACATGCTTGGTGATTTTCGCATGTGTGTCTTATACAAATAAGGTTTGAACATATATATGAAGCATGCGAAGTAATGAACCAACATAATCTCAATAGCATGTATTATATGGAAAAAGTAGGAAATACAACTGATATGTGGAAAGCAGAGAAATAATCATCAGCTAGATCTCATGGATCGTTACTAGAATACAATGCGACTAATACAAAATAATCGTGAACAAAAGATGTGTATAGATCTGCACAAGCATGGATAGATTGACAAAATGCAGTTCCGGAAACTCACGACAACTGTTGCAAATGCTAGAAAACTCATCCTGGTGGATATACTCGACAGATCCAACTAGAAATTGTCCCAAATTGAGTGCCCTGGCCCCTAGGCTCCTCCTGATAATTGTCAAACTGCATATCTGATCCCCAAAGCTCTGGATGGCATCCCCTAGGGGGTTGCGCACCTCTTAGGCTTTGAGTGCGTCCTAGTGATTCCACTATTGGAATCCACTGATATTTGTCTTAAAATGTGTGCCCTATCCTCCTCTATACTGGGTCAGAAGGGTTTCCTCTGATTCGATCTGGAACACGCCCTGGAACCCCAAACGTCCCTCCCCAAGAGTTGTGCACTTTCTAGTTTTCTGATGCACCCTGGTAGATTCCACAGTCAGAATCTGATGACTGGTGGGTCAAAATAAGCACCCTGGCTGATCCTCAACTGGATCGAAATGAATCAACAATGTAATCCCTAGTCTCATGCAGCTACACAAAACCCTCTCTAACCCTTGTGCCCTCACTAGCTGCACTACGCAATCTCTACAATAGATCTGAATACTCTTGAACTGGCATCGTGAAATACCTGGATGGTATCTCTTATAGGCCAAGGTGTGTTTTCCAACACCAAAACCAATCTATGTGGTGGTTTCCTCCATGTTATCACACAGTTTGTAGCTAGGAGTAAAGGCTATAAGGTAGAAGGCCAAACTGGTGTAATATGAACCTATCCCACCCAATGTCACCATGATGGGTAGGTTCTTTCTTTTTAGGGAGGTTACGCCCAGGGGAGACGTCCCCGATGACCTGGGGTTTCGAAGAGGCAAAATGTTAATAGGATGAAGATAATTTTTTCACCCTTTCACAGATCCCCACCAAATAGAAGTTCTGGCTAAACAACCAATGATAAAGTAAAACCCAATGAAGAGTACCTTCCTGGAACAAGACAATAGCAAACTGATACTTGCAATCTTATTTCAATGGGTTAGTACTTCATATCAATCAAGAACTATCTGATATTCAATATAAGAAATTTGAAAGTAAATGTTGGCAAAGTTAATATTTACACAATAACAATGAAAAGATAATGTCACTTCGCCAATAAATACTAGAACGATGTGGAATTCAATGGGATCAATCAACACTTTATTGAATAAATTCTTTAAACCATCATTCAATTGCACATAAAGTAAAACGTTGTTTCATTAAGATGAAATAACCAAGAGTGACGTCAACAAATTAGGGTTAGTGTAGTTAGGGTTTTAAATTCAAGTTTTGAGAGTGTTTGGATCAAAGTCTTACTTCAATGCTGGAGGTATTAGGATCAGTGCCTTAGGGTAGAATGGAGTCAATTATGAACAATGCAGGAGTTGAAGGGAGTGAGATTTTAAAGGACTAGAGGGATAAGTTTTGAAGTGCTACTAAAGTAGGGCTTCAAATTGATAACCCTAGGGGAGAGAGTCTCACTCTGGTGTTGCTAAATCAAGGCCTCGTGCTCTCTCCTCCTTCCCGGCAAACAACTATCTCAAATGAAACACAAAGTCAAGACAAGAGAGCTTAAAGAGGGAGAGTGTTGCTAAGGCAAGGCTCTTTCATCAAACCCTAAAAGAAAATGACCCTAGGTGTAGATGACTTAGGACTACGACGTCCTCTTCCTCTTGAAGTCTAAAAGGTACAGCTAGATAAAGGGACGAAGAAAAAGGAGTGCAGCTATGGCTAGGCTATCTTCTTCAAAAATAACCATGCAAACCCTAGTTGTAACACCTTCCTTGAAGAAAAACACCATAGAATGCCAAAAACCTATTCCTTCAACAAGTGTGCCTTCCTTAAATCAGCCAATAACCCAAATAGGGTGCAAAAATCGGACCTCACTAATGAGTGAGTAAGTTGTGATGCTAAAATGAGGATCAAAATCCTCAATATATACTATATCAATGACCTAATTTTACCTTTTAGGTCATAAAAAGGCCGACAAGGTCATAATGTCAAAATCATACTATTTTTACATTAAATTCTAAGTAAAAACCCTAATTAAGCATAAAAGAGAGTAAAATCCCCTTCAAGGGAGGCGCTAGCCCTTTCTAGGGAAAATGAGACATCTAAGAGAAAAACATTAGCCCCCCAAGGGCCTCTCCAAGATGTCAGACGTGCCACTACTGTCCAGTCTACCTCCAAAAGTGTCCATGAAGCTGGATGATGTCATGATGAATATGGGGACGTCCTAAGCCTTCCAAGGCTATCGTTCCACTGAAAAGGGGTCATTCCTACTAGGTCTAGTCCTGTCGGAGTATCTCTGGTGGAACTTCCTCTTCCTCTCAGGTGAAAAACCGATGATCAAGCTCTGTCCTGTCTCTGCCCCCTGATGGGGTCTCAACATCCATCTGGTGGGCTCTTCAGCCCCATGGAGGTCCGAAC
>JASDQU011375492.1:3629-16457 GCA_032191745.1 Picea mariana | reverse complement strand
CACAGGGAGACTGGAGTCGACCCCCAACAATGGGTGAGAACCTTCGAGACCATATAGTGGACACACATGCCATACCACCAATAAATTTGCAGACATGGTGACATTTCACGAGATATAAGAGACTATGAATAGAGGAGCAGAGGCTTCATTTTCGTCCATAGTAACATCGAGAACACGTAGGGTATAACCCTCATGGTTTTCCCAATCAACCGAAGAATGTTGAGATAAAATAGATACAAGAAGTAGAAATCAACCTTAAGCAAGCCCCTTGGTATAATAACCTTCATAACCCACTGCGCAAACATCCGTAGCATGAAAGAAACCATACCCTAGTGAAATGATATGCAATGACACAAGGTGGTTCAAACCCAACAACCCCATAATCAACAAAACAACTGGGTATGGTGACAAGAAAAGTGTGGAGACAACCAACCAATCTGGACCGATTGAAACCCTTCAACCAAAACCAATAAGGACGACAAAGAACCTTCATGGATTATATCACTCAGAAGGATAAATGAAAATGTGACTTCAACCATCATTGTAATGAAAACCACACAAACCATCCATTCCAGAGAAATATCACAAGTTTACACAGTTTCCAGAAAAGCACAGACCCAGCCAATATCTATTTCATAACCAGAGAGGGTTCATGGATGGCGAAAAATACATACTTGTAACCAAAATTCTTAAAAACGCGAGCTGGGTCGAGCGATTCTTCCCTTGATTGAAAACCGGAGCTTAACCACAGCGAAACACAATTGAACAATTTCCAAGCTAGGGTGACGACCAGTGAAAGGGGCATGGAGTGACATGCAGTAAATTCACACCACCTCCATCCTCCACTCATTCAATTCCTTAGTACACGTCGACCAACCTTCCATTAATCCACTTAATTAATCTATGCATCGAAATTAACATCCATCACTTCTCAAATGCACCACCCATATCACATTTAACCATTTCCAACTATACCATAATGCATATCAACCATGTTTTGATATAAATCAATAAATCGTATAGCCACTAACTTTGTTAGTAGGACTAACAACAATCCTTTTAAATTCATTTGAATATAATGTATCATAGAATAACATAGTATAGGATAGCTTTTTTTCCATTGGATTTGTTCCATATTTCTTTTATCTTTTGTCATGACTAACATGTTTTTTATGCAGGTGCAACATGTAATAGATCATGGCGCTAATAACAATGTGATAACAGTGGATATAATCCATTCACACAATATGGAATATAGAACTTAGAGCAATTAGAAACAACACATAATAGGAATTATCCATCGCCAATAAAAAAAAGATTTCATCAATCATGTAGAACTCTGTAAGCAGTGTCAAACAACAACATAAACATGAAATAAGAACCAGGTCTTATCTCCCAATCTACAAGGGGGTTCCACCTACTAGTATTATATATCTTGTTAGCTTATAAAAATATACTTTAGAAATACTTTGTGGGCAAAATCCTCGTTGCGATTTTTATCGTCAAAAAACTGGCGACTCCATAAGGAAATTTGTTTTTAATATATTTGGAACTCAGAACTCATGGTTTCGCAGACCAAGAAAAATAGGTCAAGAAGATATAACCAAGAATATTATGCAATAGGGGGAAGTGAGTGGGTTTAATGGAAAAATGACCAGGAATTTGGGAACAACTCATGAAAAATGTTAAGTATGAGGGGGTTTACCACTGTGTGCATAATCGTTCAACCAAAATCTTCTCTTTTACTTCCAAGAGAAAAATTATGGAGTTTCTCTTTTAAATTCTCAAATGGATGAAGAAATGGAAAGAAGGAGCGGGAGATACCAATTTCCTTGAAAGACAACAGTGAAGGTAGATAACAAATTCAAGTGCTTTCAGGGGGACATCGTAACAACTGTGTAAGATTGATTGTTATTGACTAACAATATCTTGTAGGAGTGTCACTGTGGCATAACTGATCCAACATATTATTCTTGACCAGAATCAACTTAAAGATGAAAAAGCAATAAAAATCATAACATAACTAAAATTGTGGAATTTAAAACATCAGAAATAAAATGACAGAAAAGTAAAGGCAGTATGAAATTGTCAAAGTCAGAAAGAAAAAATCAAACTACTATAATGCCGAAATGGAAAAAAGTGATAGAAAAGAAAGCAGAGCTAGACTACTAATATACAAAAAATCCAAACAACGTTAGAACTTTTCAAGTTGGTTTCATGTAATATTTCAAGTGAGAACCGTTAGTGTTGTAGGATAATAATGGCTTCCATAAATTTTTTAGAATGTAAGAATTAGTAATCAGGACCAAAGTGATCTTGAAAGGACCCAACCATAAAACTTGAAACTCTGAGGTAACTAACATCCCTTTAACGTATATAATTAGATCACCAAGATACATATGAATACTGATCAATTCATCAAGAGTTATTAGTATAGGTCTTTTAAAAGTGGTACATGTATCATAAATCATACGTTCATAAGTCATGGTACCCAAATCAGTGATAAAGGTGGTTTTGTAAGCATCTGCCCCTTTTATCTTGATTTGATTGTAACTGAAAAGGACATTAAGTAAGGGCATCGTCTGTGACCCAACGACCTTCTGTAAAATCATTTCTATGTTAGGGAGAGGAGAAAAACCTTTCATAATATCTCTCTTAACTGCATGAAAATAAATGCAAAACCTTATATGTTCAGTGGCTTTCTAGACAGGGAACAAATTTGAAACCCATTCAGAACACTTGACTGGAAGGATGATACCAACCTTCAAGATTTTTCCCAATCCTTTTCGAATAATTGCTTTTGGTGCAGGGTTGATAGGTTTTTGTTTTTTCCTAACTGGTTTTATGCCTTCCTTGATGAGGATGTCATGCTGTGTAAGACTAGGATCAAAACCATGAAGATCCTCATAAGTCCAAACAAAAACATATTGAAATTCACCAAGTATCTTGGAAAACTTCATTTCTTATTCATCATATCATTGGGCACCTATTTTAACATTCTTTGGAGCCTCAGGTGTCCCAATGTTCAAGGAGATGGTTTCACCCACCTTCCTTTCCGAATCCTCTTCTTTCTGTTTCTCTTTATTTCCTACATCAATCAATGAAAACGAACTCTCAAGAGGAGTCAACCCCTTAGGAATCTTGTCATCTTTCATGGATATAATTTCCTTGGGCTTAAGAGGTACATTTTGAATGAAAGAACAAATGCTCTCATTGTTAGGGAAAACCTGTTGAGATTCTATATTGTCAAGGATATGCAGATGATATAGATATTGAAAAGTACAATCAGGTCTGTGAGGCAAAAGTTTCCGATTAGGAGAAATTGCAAAGACAAATAAATGATCAGCCATTGAATTCCATTCCCTCTTAACATGAGTGATGTTGAAATATAATAGGTTTGAGATAAGTGCCCAAACAGTTTGGGTATATCGTTTCATCAACTTTTTTCTAGGAGAGTATATCTTACATACAAGGTTCACAACAAGCTCAACATATCCAAAAACTGAAAGGTGACCACAACCAAGAATATAGGCATTTTCAATGCCTAATAATAAATCTTCAAAATCAACAACATTGTTCATACAAGCAAACTTCAACCTGTAAGACAAGTTATGAATTTTCCCTACAGGTGAAATCAAGATAATGCCAACTCCATTACCTTCATTAGAGAATGAAACATCAAAGTGCATGTGCCACATATCATCATCTAAATTGATTTGTTCCAAGGTAATATTATCCTCCTCAACAAATATGGAATATACTCCTAGGTCCTCTTCGATATAATTTACATTAGGATGTGGGACACTTTCTATGTAAGGTGAAATCCTTCCCTCTCTAAGGACTATAATGTTTTTACCATTTTGAGGAACGGATAAATGTGTTCTGTTGAGTGAGAGGTATCCACCTATTAAATCTTTCCAATTTCTTCCCAAGATTATTGAGTAATTTGTTATTGGCATATCGATTACCTAAATACTAAGGGTCATCCTTATTTCAAGGTGTGCGCACAAAACTAAGGTCACATTTTTAATCTCGCCTATGGTCGTTTGTTGTAGACTATTATAGGAGAGCATGCTTCTGGCATTTTCATTTGTACAAGACAGGCCTAGCTCTTCCATAATAATCTTCGACATCACACTTGGGCCCAAACCACCATGAATGAGGCAACAATGGGCGATTTTATCCATAATTTTTACAGAAATATAAAAAGGGGGATTTTTTACAGGGTATCTAAAGTTATGTACACCTACTTTATTTATAGACAAATCCTCTTCGTTCACCTCTTCAGAGAGGTTGGCTACAATGAAATATTTTCCTTCCATGAATTGTTTTAGGTGCATTTGTTGTTCAGGGATGGTAACCATGTCCAAAAGGGTTGCATCTTCTTTGATGTTGGCCAACTGATTCAAGATATTGTACTTGGAAGAGGGGAGAGGAGGAGTTATTCCTTGACTTTAGGAACCTTAGGAACCTAAACAGTAGCAGCGAGTGAGGATGAGCTTGGGATAGAAGAATTGCGGGGAGGGTCAAATTTGCCTTTGGGAGTATAGGATTTGTTCCTAGTATTGATGATCATGACATCTTCTGGCTCTGAAAAATCCTGGACAATGATGGTAGTTTGTGGTCTTTTACCAAATATATTATATATGGCACTCTTCCTTATCTCACATGTGGCTTCCTCGTGGTGTTCCTCATAGAAGTTACACCAACTTCGAGGCAATATAGCTTTAGGCTGAAAATTATTTTCAATCGGATTTCTAAAGGGGGGTGCAAAAGAGGATGAAGCTGCAGGGGTGGGAGGAGAGACATTTCCTTTTCACTCATATGCTATCATACAATTATTTATATCTTTTAATAACTGTAAGAGGGCAGAAATGTATTTCTGTTTAATCGATTCTCCCTGTGGAAGACCTACTCTTTCAAGCTGTTCTTCATACTCTAAACAAGTATGCAAAGCAGAACCAAGATTATCAATGGATTTTTCCTCGAGCCTGTGATGATAGGGGGAAGGTAATGCATTGTAGTAATGCATGAAAGAGGCTTGGTTCTGAGGTTGAATGAGTTCATGGATTTGATTGTATAACTTAGTGAAACACAAGTTGAAGGACTTGATGGTCTCACCATCCTTATAGGCAATGTTATTGTATTCTCATAACTTCTCAGCTGGGCTTTTATATTTCCCACAAGTGGATCTAAAACAATATATTAACTCCTCCCAAGTAAAAATAATATTAGGAGGAAGGTCAAAGAAATCGACCGCAACCTTTCCTTCCAAGTAATTGACGAATAAGCGCATGAAAGTATCATTATCAATGGCCCCTATGTTGTGGAAAGCATTATAAAATTCCACCAAGTGTTCGTTTGTAGTGACAATGTTGTTTTTTGAAAACCTAGGGAGATTCTCTTTGAATTTAGGAAGTGGAAAAGTAGCAGGTGATAGGTTAAAAGAAGAGGACACATGCCACGATGTGGTTGTGGCGTCTTCTTCAAACTGAAAAAAGCCCATACTTTTTAATGACTTTGGTGGGATTTGTGGTAGATTGTACAGGGATATGGTGGCTATATAAGCTACCAATCACTGATGAAGATGAATACTGAGAGGAGGAAGCACTGCTAGTGCCACCAGAGCCACCACTAGATGCCATCTTGTGGATGATAGGTGAGGGATAAAAAGACGAACTTGAAGAATCATACAAAGTTCTCCTTAGAGCACTTTGTTGGGTGGAAAACACAACGTTCTTTCTTCATATTTCAACAATAGGACTAATTTTGGGTGATAAGCCTCTTCTTCGTATAGAAACACACGAGTCTAAAGAGATGAAAGTAAGGCCAAAATTGAAGGAACAAGAAGGTTATTGTTGATTTCTAGGATGTCTATGTCTAGCTTCCCAACGTTCCTCGTCACTAATATCTCATTCAATGGATTCCCCTGAATTATTAAGCTCAACACATGTATTGGCAGTGTCTAAAATGGTGTTAAATAGATTCAAAGCAATGTTGGTCTGATCTTGAAGACTGGGCTCAATATTGGGCTACCTTGTAATAGGCACAATCATTAAGAAACAAAACAGTCAAAGAATCAATATCAGAAAAAATAGATGTATTCGATGTAATTCAAGCATAAAAATTAACCAGAGAGATATTGAAGATCTCCCCAGTATGGTCGCCAAATAAATGTTGAGGAAAAGATATGAAATGTTCTTACTCAAGCATTTTCAGATTCTCCTTGGCTAAATCAAAATAGACGAGAATATCACCCTATGTTTATAGCCATCAAAATTATTATCCTAACTCACAAGTATTGATTACAAGTGCTTAGGCTAGTTTTTTTTATAAATAAAAGCTTGCTAGAAAATTCATTATTTATATGATTTTCTGAATATAACAGTTGCTGAAATAAATATAGAGACAGAAATAAAGACACCAAGTCGATAATCAAGACAGATGAGACATAAATCAATCATTTATTTCATTCCAATTCATCAAAGAGTCATTCTCTTTACAAAATTTCATGAAGAAGTTTTGGACCAAATTCAAACTTAGACGTCCCCGATGAAACATACAAAAGGACCTCTGACAGAAAATAAAAAAATGAACTCTAAAAGCTGGATCAACTTGCCACAAATTGTTGCCCACTCGACTCTGCATAATAGCCTTTGTCAGTCATGGAAAATAATTCACAAATAGACAAGTCTACACATACTATCAAAGATAGATCAACACCTCTGAAAAACAAGTGTCTGAATGGTGTAATTCAACCCTGAATCTTGTTGTCTACCATAAGACCCTGCTATCATAAAAAATAATTAGTCTTATGATAAATTAAGGAATGAATGAAAATTGAACTATATCAACACAAACTCAAAGAGAAAACCTTAGCATGCTTCTCCTTCTCTCCTCCTTTGTTCCTCCCTTTCCCTTTTCCTTTAAGCAAATTAGAATTGGTTGAAGTAGTTGAAATACTTCATTATTTAAGTTAACTAAAAACTCAACCAACTTTTTAGTTAGGGGGAAAAGTAATAAATCATAATAAGGGTTTTAAATAAATAATAACTAGTAGTTGGGACCCCTTTTGACTCCCCTTTAGCTCTTAACAATCGTAACGTAACTAGTCAATTAACAAAAACATCCCTCCTTGTGACTCCCATCATCACATTCATGTTTGAAAATTTATCTCATTGATATTTGGAATAATTTTCAAAAATATATTACTCATATATCCAAAAAAAACATGTTGTCCAAAACTTCTGAAGTCAGCTGTCATCAACAATAAATAAAATAAAATTTAAAATCCACATTTTCCACTCTAAGATGCAATCTTTCACTTGTTGTTGTTGTTTTCACCCTTCTATATCTATGAATTTGCGTTTGTTTATGATGAGCCTTTAGGCCTAATCTAGTTGATCACATGAGAAAAATCATCCCTCAATTGGGCAACAATGGCTTTTCCTTTGTCAGGGGCATGGTGGGCCTCAGTTTTCAACCTTTTGCTAGCACATGAGGACTGAACTGGTGAGTGGACAAGGGAAACTTGGACAATCTGATTGATAGACGGGGGAGCAGGTAAAGACAAATTGGGCYAGCCAAACTGTTGGGAGACTRTCGGGTGGACAATATCTTGCCATCCATCGTTTTCGGGAAACTTGGGTTGCAATGAGATGTGTGGGKGCACGAGAATACTAGGGGCTTGTGGAGCTTGGAAGGGAGGCCTTTGAGGCCTAGGTTGGAGTATTCCTTGCCCAATCCAATTGAAAAACCCAGCCTGAAATAGCTAACCTAAYTCTTGTGAGTTAGCATCAAAGTGAATGGAGAATCTTGGCCTTCTTGGGCCCCTGTTCCAATTACCTCTTCCTCGGTTACCTCTGCGATGGCTACCTCGGCTGAAAAATCTTATTCCTGTATGCATGATTGATTAGCAGGTAGTTTCTTTAACAACCATACATGACAACTCTTTTAAAATATGAAATAAATTTTGGCTCGACAACATATCAAACTCATGCAATCCAATCCATACAAATTGTTTAATTATTGTCAATGAGCAGGGGGTGAACAAAAGGTTATGGGATATGCGAGGGGTTTGTATTGAGATAAAAATGTTAAAATGAGGGGGGGAAAGAATCATGGCTACTGCTCACAGACAACATATAATCAATTGTAATGTAAACCAAGGAAAATGTCACTGTAATCCATCCAAGAAACTGCGATTTCAAACTGTTACAATACAATTTTTTTTTAACTGTAATTAAATTTTAGGAACAGGGAGTGAAAAATGGATATGGGAAGGCGAGGGGATTGTAATTAGTGAAAAGTGAAATAATGGTAGGGAAGGAGAGCAGATACTATTCATAAAATTAATTAAGTAATCCATAAAACCATTCTATATCAAATGCAAAAGATCCAACACCAACCAAATAGTCACTGTGATCATTTAAACAACTACTGTGTATAATTCAATCAATTATGTGTATTAACTTTCTCACTGTTCACAATTAAATATTTAACACAGTGTCATCAAAACAAGACAATATGCCTTCCACAACAACCTATAGAAGAGTTTTGTTTCTTCTCATTTGTCTCATTTAATATTTAAAGCAATTTCCAAATGAACACATAATCACTTATTTCCACTCTGTTCAACATCAACCATTGTCCATGAATTATCTACTCAATCAAACACAAACACAAAAGCATGCCCGATTTCATCCCTCAATTTGATTTAACAATTAAATTGTAATGAGACCATACTTTCACAGAACCCGTGCCTATCTCTGATACGATGCATGATATTCATCAAACACACACAATAGACAGTCAAACACAATTATCAATATTTCAATTTGTAATAATCTTGACTTGCCATTTAAACACATGGTAACAACAATCACTATTTCAACTCATACGATGTTGTGGGATACACACACCATTCAACAAAACACAAAAGCATTTTTGTGACTATACATGTCTAATTACTCTGAATCCAAACATCAAACGATGTTGAGCTATCAATCCAATACAAGGAGGCAACAACATTATGCCCAATCCCATTTCTCAAATCGATCAAATTGCAACAAAACCATACTGTTAAAAAAAAAACCCATGTGCATTTGTGATGGTGTGACCAAACGATATCCATAACACATGCAGTGGACAACCAAGCTACAACTATCATGCTTTTTAAATTGCAATACTTTATTTTGGCAATTAAAACACACAGTAGCAACAATCATCACTTCAACTTAAACATGTTGTAGGAAGTCCACACATAACAACGCATCACGCATGAAGCATTGTTGTGACTTAATAAATTATAAACTAATGCTGGGTTAACAATTCGATAATTACAACATAAGACAAAATGAATGTGAATTCAATCCCATTTCTCAAATCAACCAATTTACCATATTGAGCTATTGATTCGATTGTTATAATAACCAATGCAGTAACTAAATACCAAAACCAAAACCATTGTCAATGTAATCAACAGAGATGATCCAACAATCGACCACTGTCGACGATACCCCACCAACTCATAACAATCAACAATATTCTCGACAGGATATAACAGGATCCATTTATTAAAACCGGTCTTTGATTAATCAACGGTTCGCTCTGTGGACCAACACAGGGAGACTAGAGTCGACCCCCGACAACGGGTGAGAACCTCCGAGACCATATGGTGGACACACAATCCATACCACCAATAAATTTACAGTCGGGGTGACAGTTCACGAGATAGGAGAGACTATAAACAAAGGAGGAGAGGCTTCATTTTGGTCTGTAGTAACACTAAGAACACACATGGTATAACCCTCATGGTTTTCCTAATCAACTGAAGAATGATGAGATAAAATAGAGACAAGAAGTAAAAAAAAAACCTTAATCAAAACCCTTGGTATAATAGCCATCATAATCCACTGCGCAAACATCAATAGCATGAACGAACCCATACCCTACTGAAACGATACGCAGTGACACAAGGTGGTTCAATCCCAACAACCCCATAATTAGCAAAAAGATTGGGTATGGTGACAAGAAAAGTGTGGAGACAGCCAGGAAATCTAGACTAAATGATACCCTTCAACCAAAACCAATAAGGACGACAAATATCCTTCATGGATTCTAGCACTTGGAACAATAAATAAAACTATGACTTCAACCATCATTGTAATGAAAACCACACAAACCATCCATTCTAGAGAAATATCACAAGTTTACATAGTTTCTAGTCTTAAGCAAAGCACAAACCCATACATCACCGAGCCAATATCTATTTCATAACCAGAGCGGGTTCATGCATGGAAAAAAAGACATACCTGTAACCAAAATCCTTAAAAATGCGAGCTTGGTTGAGCAGTTCTTTCCTTGCCTGGAAATYAGAGCTTAACCACAACGAAACACAATTGAACAATAGCCAARCTAGGGTGATGACCAATGAAAGGGGTATGGAGTGACGTGCAGTAAATGCATGTCGCCTCCATCCTCCACTCATTAAATTCCTTAGTACACACCAACCAACCTTCCATTMATTCACTTAATTAATCTATGCATCGAACTTAACATCCATCACTTGTCAAATGCGCCACCCATATCACATTTAACCATTTCCAACTATACCATAATGCATATCAACCATGTTTTCATATAACTCAATAAATCGTATAGCCACTAACTTTGTTAGCTAGGACCAACAACAATCCTTTTAAATTCATTTGCATATAATGCATCATAGCATAGCATAGTATAGGATAGCCTTTTTTCCATTGGATTTGTTCCATATTTCTTTTATCTTTTATTAGGACTACATGTGTTTTGTGCAGGTGCAACATGTAACAGATCATGGTGCTAATAGCAATGTGATAACAGTGGATATAATCCATTCACACAATATGGAATATATAGCTTAGAGAAATTAGAAACAAAACATAATAGGCATTATCCATTGCCAATAAAACCAAGATCTCATCAATCATGTAGAAATTTGTAAGCAATGTCGAACAACATCATAAACATGAAATAAGAACCAGATCTGATCTCCCAATGTACAAGGGGGTCCCACCTACTAGTATTATATATCTTGTTAGCTTATAATAATAGGCTTTAACAATACTTTGTAGGCAAAATCGTCATTGCTATTTTTATTGTCAACACGGTGGTATGTGGAACATCACATAACTCCTCACGGTTAGAGAGTTATGTCCATGTGAAGTTGGAGAACCCAGGTTTGGGTAATGGACCCAAGTTTTTTTGATGTATAATGATATGATTTTTGATATATTTGAAGGTAATACTATTCTATATGGATAGTATATGTCATGCCATTTCTGGTGGTATGTGGAACATCACATAACTCCTCACGGTTTGAGAGTTATGGCCTTACGGATTTGGAGGACCCTCATATGTTGGCTTCAAGCCCCAAAAGGTCAAAGAAGTCAAAGTTCTTGCAAAGAAGAAATTATTTAAATAATAAAGTGAAGTGACAAAGTCAAAGAGGATTATTTAAATAATAAAGTGAAGTGACAAAGTCAAAGAGGATTATTTAAATAATAAAGTGAAGTGACAAAGTCAAAGAGGATTATTTAAATAATAAAGTGAAGTGACAATGTCAAGGAGGATTATTTAAATAATAAAGTAAATGGAGAACTTTCTAATTATGGAAAGTGGCTAGAAGTGGGTTAGACCTAAAATAAGGAAATTGGGTTAACATGGTTAAAAGGTAACCCCTTGAGGAAGCTACATGAAAGTATAAATAAGAGGCAAGACTCTCTCATTTTAATCACACTTGAGCATATTGAATATCTATAGGTGACTAAGGTAACCAAATGATATCAAAGATAAATTTCAGAGGGAAGGTGAAGTAAAGAAGGCCGAAATTCAAGGGAGGATAAATTCTTTTGATGATGCTTTCTAAGGTATGTTATTTACAGGTAATCTCACCATTTTCGCAATAAATTTTTTTCTAGAATGATTTAGATCGTGAAATTGGGAGGCCATTGAGGAAACATATCCAAGTATCTTTGGTATGAATTTCATCTTGTGGTTCGTTGCATTTTGGAGTTACACTCTGTGGAAAATAAGGTTTGTGGCTAGTCCCGAAACTAGTCTAAAACAAGTGTTTTGGGTAAAAATGTCATAAATTCTTCATAATAGATCCAAATTCAATAAGACCAAATGTGTTGGTCAGAGTACAGTCTGTAGTATTCTGTGTACAATTTTCATATCCATACAACAAATATTCTGTGAGGGGAACACTCTACAAGTTCGCTCTTTAGAATAAGCCAGAATTCAACAAGGTATGCCATTTTTGCTATAACACTTTTTCTGAGAGGTTCCAAGTAGTGAAACCTAGAGGAATTGCATAAAACACAATGAAGAACATTGTGTACTATTTTCATATATTTATTCATTACAGGTACATAGTTATGATTATTTCAAGTTAGGGTTGTTGACTAATCCAAAACTAGTCATGTGAGACTAAAGTAAAGTTTGATGAAAATGCTAGTCTCTTGTTGTTAAAGTTAAGGAAGGTTTGCAGGTATGTGATCACATACACTAGGTTTATTACAGAGTTACAAATCATATTTGGATGATGAAATTGATGAGGGATTTTGGTTGAGGTACATGTTGGGTACATGGTTGAGACAAGTAGTTGATGTATTGGCACATACATGAGGTGTATAGTTGATGATGTTGGTACATATTGATGAGTCATAGTTGATGAGTAGTTGATACATGATTGGTACATACTTGGTACATGGTTGGAGACACTTTTTAGTAGTATTGTTGACACATGGTTTATGGATGATGTAGCATACTTGTATTGGTATATTA